>JABEVS010000368.1:42089-65271 GCA_018290735.1 Coelastrella sp. MACC-549
AAGTCTGCTTTTCTACCCCCTGTGGAGGCGGGGTTTTTTTGCTGGTTTGAACAGATGTGAAAAAGAAACGGGCCACCGCCCCCGCGCCCCATTTCAGAAGCAGACCACAACAATCCATGCTGAGAGATTCGACCGCCATTATGCTCACATTGACACCGTAGCTTCCAAGCAGTAGATAGGTATTGTGCAATACATGGCAACACACATTGTAATGTACCAACGGAGCCCCATACATCATTTGACACAAAACGGCACACACACGCTGCTTCTCATCTTGAATCAACAAACAAGCCTCCAACTTACCAGCACAACCCGGAAGCTCTTTAATCTAATCGTACACAAGCACTCGTGCATCATGTGAAGCTCAGTACAGTCAAACAACAAGTGTGACAATGACTCTTCTGCAGTCGAACATGCTGGACAAGTAAATAACCAATGATGTATGGGGCTCCGATGAAGGAAGGAAGGAAGGAAGGAAGGAAGTAACCCTTTCCGGCTGCGAGGCCCTTGGGAGAATCCTTCTTCAAAGTGCTTGGTGGCTCAGCCACACTGGCACATCAAGGAAGGAAGGAAGGAAGTTACTGGCCTTTCAAGATTATATATACAGTAGGTTATTTTCAGACTGTAATAAAATAAATGACCTCACTTGAGTTCGCCTCAGCGTGTATATATGTATGTGTACAAAAAATGGAGCCATGCATATTGAAGGACATCTATGTATCTCATTTACAACATAACATAGGGCCGCCGTGGCACAATTTTTTCTTCTTCAATTGACTCACCTCAAAGCTCACCTCGAGGTAGTTCATTGTATTTCTACCGTAGACTATGATAGCCTGAAAACCACCTTCAAGGGTATTGTCCCCATGCCATAGTGTGGAAGAAACCCTGGAGCACAAGGCACAATGAATTACTGAACTGGTCGGAGCCTCAAGCTCCTGGCAGCTCGCTGTCAGCACCATATGTTTGTCAGCCAGTTGCTCAGCATTTGCAGAACCAATAGACTGCAGCGGCTGCAGTCTATTGGTTACACCAGGCTGGTTCTGTATGTAGCAGGGAACTTCCTTTCTATGTCTCGGAGACATGCAGCCAGAGACATGTAGCTGAGCTATATGCCACAGACCTGTATGCAAAAGAAGTGTATATACATATATGTGACTACAGACAGTTGTGTGACATGTTCAGACAGACAGACCTAGAAACAGAATCGTTCTCTCTTTTAGTGACAAAGTACATGTTCCCAGAGTAAAGCACAGAGCAGAGTCTCATTTCGAACTGGTTTGGTTTGTTAAAACAAGGACCTTGCTTTCAATACATTCATTTCATAGCCCTGAATAAGATGTAGCTCTCCAAGAGCAGTGCACAGATACACGCGTTGTCCGACCAGCCAGCCGTGCAGCAGCAGCCTACTGAGTGGCGTCGAGCCTTATTAATGATTCAACCATCACAGTTTGTCCCGACACGCTTGTGAGGCAGCATGCATGCACATGCTGTGCGATGGCGCCTTCATCAGTTGAGACATACTCAGAGAATTACACCACTCATGCCATGGCAAATGGCAGTTACTGAGCTGCAGCTGTGGGCCAAATGCGCCACGAGCTCACATATGTCAGCCACTTGGCTGAGGGTTGCTGTCTTGGCCCGGTGCAAAGGCGCCCGACATCATGCTCGTGCCGGCAGCCTTCACTGAGAAAGTACTGCCGCAGTACGTGGTTCAATCAAGTTCAGTGACTGAACCAACTGAACATAACATTCAGGCTCTGAGCAGGCTCCTTGGGCCAGTGTCATGACCCTTGCTTGCTGCTACTGCTGATGCTGTTGATGTTGCCGCTGGTTCTATCCTTGATTCACTTCCTCCAACAGCTTTACCAGCAGCACTGCATCAGGGGGGTCGAGTCGTTTGTAGTAGCCATGTATTGTTTCCTGTACCTGCATATCGCAGAAATTGGGGGCAGCTCGTGGCTGAGCGCCCTGCATAGTGTATATGCCAGCAGTGCGCCAGGTCCTGTGATGGGTATCTACACGTCAAACACTGCCAGGATCAAGAGCTTCTTGATGACGCTCCCACTCACACCCCTGATTGTGACCAATTCTGAACACCAGTGAGGACCACCTGTGGACCCTGGTTGACATTCCCAAGCATGCGAATGGCATGATGGTAGCAGGAGCAGTGCTATTGGTGCCTCTTGTAACCGAGCTGACATCAATAGCAACACAGGTATCACACAACACAACACAGCACACACAACACGACAAGACAAGACACGACACACAGACAGCATCAGCAGATGGGTGTAGGCACACCAGCTGCCCCATCGGGTAGACTCACGGTAAAGCCCCGCTTAGTGTAAAATCCCAGTGCCTCCTCATTGCCTGCATGTACATGCAGCAGTGCTCGCTTGATGGCAGGATCAGCCCGACAAAATGTCAGGCTCTGACACAGCAGCTGGGACCCTGAAGCAGCAGCAGCAGCAGATGGACTTATCTCACCTTTAGCAACAGCTGAAAATCACAATCCAGCTGCTGTCTACAGACTCCAGTAATCTGCCGCACCCATGTGTCGCAGCATAATTGCCATCTATAGACTGCTGACCCATCGGGCAGCCTCCCTCGCCGTGACCACCTGACCCATCCAAGACTCACCCACACCCTGCTCCCTGTACGGTGCCAATACTCCCAGTGATATGATGTACAACTGAGCCTTCTCATCAGGCTGCAGGAACAGAAGACATTTCTTCAGCAATTGGCTGCCAGCTGCTGGCTACATTGGGCATCAACTAGACAAGCAG
This sequence comes from Coelastrella sp. MACC-549, assembly GCA_018290735.1. Taxonomy (NCBI): domain Eukaryota; kingdom Viridiplantae; phylum Chlorophyta; class Chlorophyceae; order Sphaeropleales; family Scenedesmaceae; genus Coelastrella; species Coelastrella sp. MACC-549. The sequence continues at coordinate 44,879 of JABEVS010000368.1, forward strand.
CAGCACATTGGTTTGGCAAGCAGTGATTGTTGCAAGAAATTATATTATCTGCTGTACAGCTGATGATGCCCAAGAACGACATGTTGAAGCTTACGTCCACATCATGCACGCTGTGGCTTTTGCAGCTGATCACCCACCATGACCTCAAGGCGGCAAACTATTGCTCCTATCAGCGTGTATCCTTCAAAAGCTGCATGCAGGATAGAAAAATGTCTGAAGAACCAGAGTTAGCAAACCTTCCCACAGGTGCTTACAGCAATGTACCTAATACTGAGACGGGTCCACAAGCCAGTGCATCTTGATACACACGCTCCTGCATTAGCAACCAGGAGCAACTGTAAGGGGCGGGACTCTAAGCGGTGGCAGCTGTTCAGCACTGAAAGCGGCCTCACGTGATATCTGACAGGGAATATGACGCTGTTTAGTGTCTTCAAGGCTGCTAAGTACTCTTGAGATAAAGGCTTGTAGGTGACTGATGAACCGCAAGCACCGTCTGCTGTTGGCTTGGATGCTGCTGTGGCCATAACAAGTGGGCAAAGTACAAAATTGTGTGCAATGCACCTCCAATTTAAGTAATTACAACGGGGGGTGACACATCAAGGGCTTTCCCTGTCTACCAAACACCAAATTGTTTCAATGCCTTGTGACTAAGTGGACAGACAGTGACAGGGGCAATGACATACGCTGTTACTGGCGCCCGCTTCAACTTAGCGTCCGCTTCACGTTGTCGACAGTTTATGTATCACCAGGTGTACATAGCTGAAAAAAGTGCGGCCAGGCTCGAATGAATGTGGCCGGACACTGTTTGCAACTTTGCAAGGAGGGATCCACCCTTGTGTGCGATAGATGTCTGACTCTCCCCCTCCAGGTGTTGACGAAGATGAGCCAAAGGCTCCAGGCTCCGACACAGCAGATCACGACGCGGCAGCTATTGCCCCAACTGGTGATGGAGCAGAGGCAGCTGATCCTGCAGCTCAGTTATCTCAGTATGAGCATCCTCCTGGGTATGCTGATTACTACAGCTACTACGGTTATCCAAGCTATGGAGCACCTGGATACGGGCCTCCTCCAGGTGTGCATGCACACAACACCACATGTAGCAAAGAAGTGGCCCTTCTGGCCGCAAAACTTGTGACACACTTACACCACGCATGTGCAGGAGTAAACGTATCCGCCAACTCAGGGACTGTGCGGGTACCGGTTATCTGCAGCTGCTGAGGCCAGTGTGCCTAGACATTGTATGGCCTGCTCACATACCCTTTGCAGTGCTTCTTTGCATGTAAATCACAGAACCTTTACATCTGCTGGATGAGTGGTGGCTACGGCCCTGCACTTACGGTACAGGTTGATAATTGGGACACTTCCCTGCCTTTGCACTGCTTGCCTTGGCTTTCAAGACCAGCCATGCACACCCTGTTACACTGCTTACTTGCGGCAGGTTATGAAGGCTATGCTGGGGCATATCGCACTTATTATAGTGCAGCATATGGACAGTCTGGGCTTGCGGCGCCAGACGCTGCAGCGGTAGGAAGTGCAGTAGACGCTGCCGCAGCAAATACTGGAGTAGCGCCAGCCAAAGAGCCGTCTGCAGATGCCAAATCCGTTCCAGCTGCTGAGAATTACGCAGCCAAGGCATTGAAGGAAGGAAAGGGTACAAGTGTCGATGCTGAAACAGCAGCAAGGGAGCCAGCTCAGCCGCTGAATGAGCTGCAAGTGAAGCTGCAGCAGATCCTGAGGGCAAAGGAAGAGGAGCTGCGTGTCAAGGCCCAGTCGAGCACAGCCACAGCTCCTGCTCCAGTCAAGCCTGGAGCACCGTCAGTGATCAAGCCCAAGGTTGGGCTGTTGAAGGGTGCCAAGATAATAGTCAACCCTGCAGGAGCTGCTACCGCCGCCCTTGTGAAGCAGCCTAGCAACCCTGCCGCAGCAGGTCAACCAGAACGAAAGCCATTGCAACGTCCCAAAGCAGCCACTGTGTGCAGCAGTAGTAGCCGCAGCCGTAGTCGCAGCAGAGGTCGCAGCGGAACACCCCGCAGCTTCAGCAGTAGCCCTCCTAGACCCCATGGCAGCCGCAGCCCTGCACCAAGGGGGGGATTCAAGCGCGACAGGCGTAGTCCAGGGTTCAGGGGCCGTAGCAGAAGTCCAGGCCGGGGCAGTCCTGATTCTAGGGTTGGCAGGGGTCGGCAGGGGCACAACTGCGGTCAAAGCCCACCAGCGGCTGGTGCACGAGCGGCCATGCAGGCCCAACCGAGGCCCAGGGGGCGAGGTGTCCCCCGATTCAGTCCTGGAGGGAGCAGGTCTAGAAGTTTCAGCAGACCTCGTTCAAGGTCACGCAGCTTCAGTCCTAGGGACCGCAGCTGGTATGGGGGCGGCAGCCGCAGCAGATCACCACCACAAAGAGGGGGACGCTATGGGTCCTCCCCCCCTGGCGGATACAGGAATGAGCGGGGTGGCAGGTTTGGGGCCCAGGGTGGCAGCGGTGTTCGCAAATACAGGGATGAGTACTCCCCTCTGCCAGGCGGCTACAGGGAATTCTCCCCAGGGCCCAGGGGCAGACACAGTCCCATTGATGACAGGTACCGGCCTGTTAGCCCTGGTAGGTACAATCCTCAGCGCGACAGCCCGCCACACTTTGACAGGTCTCCGCCTGCTGCATACAGCCCACCCAGGAGCAGTCACAGGCACCACTCGCCCCTTCCGGCCAGACCCAGCAGGCCAAAGGGTACAGCGACGGCAGTGGAAGAGCAGTCACATCACCAGAATGCAAGGGCGATTGTAGCGGCATCTCAACCTGTTGCAGCAGTGGCGGCAGCGGCAACAGTGGCGGCAGCTGCCGATTTCGAAGAGGAGTTCGCTGATTTGGATAGGATTGATATTGCTGTTGTGGGTAGGGCAGTGAATCCAGCTGCTGCCAGCCGGACTCTGCCAACTGCAGCTACAGCAGTGAAGCCATTAGTGCAGCAGCCTGCTCCTGTCATGGCCAGTGACAGTCGGTCAAAACAGCACCAGCAGGCAGTTGTCAAAGAGATTGACTTGCAGCTGGTCGACCCTGAAAGCTACTACGCAGCAAAGGCTCAAATGCAGCCAGGCTCAGCAAGCGCAGCCGCGCTATCGCCACCTCCAGCAGCACATACAGCTGCAGTTGAACCTGAGCCTCAATCACAGCAGCAGCAGCAGCAGCAAGCAAGGCAAACTCACAATCAGCAACAGCAGGCTGATCGCCTGGCAGGGGCCGGGGATGAGGACATCAACCAGGGTGTCAATCAAGGGTTGGACATTGCGCCAGGCAAAGGCTTGGGGCGCAGGTCACCAAGTCCTGCAGTGTCGGGCAGCGAAGGTAAGTCGACAGTGCGATGCAGCGGTGGCTGCATGTAGTACCCAAGTAAAATTCAACCAGAGATGGTTTGCAGAGCTGCCTCATTAGGTCGGGAATTCTCAGCGGAAGAGTCACAGCATTCAGAGCAGAACCGATGAGCAACCAGCAGTCGTGCCATTGCTTGTTCACGGCTTCTTTTGTGCTGTTGCAAGCCACAGGTGAGCTTGGCGCCAAGCGCCACAAGAAGCACAAGAAGCAAAAGCGCCACAAGAAGCATAAGAAGCACAAACATAGACAGGACAGCCCTGACAGCCCAAGCCAAGACCGGGAGCAGCAGCCTCCAGTGGCAGGAACAGCGGCAGGTCTGGGCCCTCGGCGTAGCCAGCGCAACTACAGGCGGCACGGCAGGGAGTACCCAGTTGAAGGGGAGCGTGACGAGTATGACGTGGACTATGGCAAGGGCTACGAGCATGCAGGGCGCAGTCAGTCACTATCACAAGTGCGGTCTCATTCGCGTTCACCTCCGCCTCCGCCACCTGGCGATGCTGGTGCTCCACGTGTACGCGGGCGTGGTGCCCCAAAGTTTGGCCTTGAGGGGCTGAACGGAGACTATATACCTCCACCACCTCCACCAGGGGGGAGACACTGGGTTAGAAGCCCATCAAGGTGGGTGGCAGCCTGTGGCGCAAGTACTACAGCAGCATTGCTGCTGAGTGCATGGTCGGTGATGTGCTTTTCAATGTGCCAAAGCAGCGCTGCAAATGCAAACGCTGCTACATTCAAACTGCTGCCTGCGCCAATTGCAAGAATGTAGTAAGCACTGCCGCTCTCAGAACCCTGCGGTCCCCCCTCCTGGCTCACATGTGCCCTCTCCCTCCCCCTTCTCCCAAACCCGCTGCCTGGCATGGGTCGGCTGGTGGCCCTGCCAGGTCACGATCCAGGTCACGATCTTTCAGTCCCCCTGGTGGCTACTTCAGGGACAGGTCCTCCCACAGGCTCAGAAGCCCAGATCGAGGTCGTTCTCCCGGCTTGAGGGGCTACCCACAGCAGCGCAAACGCCCTCGCAGCTACAGCCGCAGCAGAAGCTACAGCTGGAGTAGGAGCAGCAGTCGAGACCGGCGGTATCGAGGCCGGAGCCGGAGCAGGGATCATGGTTCAGGCAGAGCACCTACCCGCACCAAGGAGGAGATAGCTGCTGAGCTTGCCCGTGTCTCTGAAATGACACGCCTGCAGTCCCTGCAGCAGGCCCAGATGACTCCACAAGCGCTGCAGCTGACCCGACATGCCAGGAGGGTGTACGTGGGCAACCTGCCTCCTGGTATCAGTGAAGTTGCGCTGACACACTACTTCAACCAGGTCATGATGGCTGTGGGAGCGTGCAGTGCCATGGGGTCTCCTGTAATTGGCTGTTACATGAATCCAGACAAGCGCTTTGCATTCGTGGAGTTTAGGAATGTGGAAGAGGCCAGCAACGCTATGGCCTTTGATAATGTGACTTGTCAGGTATGCAGATGAAAGCAGATGCTTGACGCCTCATGAACACTTTGGCAAAATCTTGGAGTATTGTGTCAAATGGTTACCTCAGCAGCTTCTGCTGCATGTGTTGTTGCTGGTGCAGCATGCACGCAGTTGACGCAATCCTCCTTCTACTTCATGGGTTATTACACTGCACTGGCAGTCAAAGTCCACTGAAGAAGCCTGTTGCTCATAGTTGTGCCTTTCTCAATTGATGGACATCACAGTGAAACAGCTTTGCATGCATGGCAGAGCTTCCTATTGAATGTTGTCTCACTGTCTTTGCCCTGCTTGCCTGTCAGGGTGAGGTGCTGCGCATCCGCCGGCCTCATGACTACAACCCAGCTGCTGCGAAAGCGCTGGGACCAAGCGAGCCATCCCCTCATATGAACCTGGCACTGCTGAGCGTTGTGGGAGGCCTGGTGGACGACACCACAGCACCCCGCATCAGTGTCACAGGGCTGCCAACAGCACTGGAAGAAGAGCAGGTGTGTGCTGCGTGACAGTTGACCCAGCCAGGCGAAACCGCGGCTACAGTGATGCATCCTGTGGTTCTGCTGTTACAACACAAAATCCTGTGTCTACCCTATTTGTTTTGCTGACATGTCATACCCAGAAATGCGTGGTATGCTGAATTGCTGCTGCGCCAACAGTAGAAGCCTGCATTTCTACACCCTGCTGTGACTGGGATTTGTTGCTGCGTTGTACCTCTCAACTCTTATCCTGCTGTCTTGTGCACCTGCAGGTGCGCAGCATCATTGGCAGTTTTGGTGCTTTGAAGGCTTTCAGCATGCTTCGTGATGCTCTTGGAAAACCAACAGGCACAGCGCTTGCGGAGTTTGCTGACCCAGGAGTCATTAACCCGGCCATAGCAGGTGAGCGAGTGCCTGGTTCAGACAAGCCCATCCTTCCCCAGAAGTCTGAGTGTGCGTTGTGCCCTGCAACCTGAGTCTCTGTGGGTGTGAGCAAGGCATGCTTAAGCAGGAGTAGGTACAGCGCTTGGTGTGATGTTGTGCACATTGAGCGTGGTTACCTGTGTTGATCAGTGTGGTGCTGCCGGCCTATTCTCAATGTTTGCAGGCTTGAGCGTTATGATGATAGGCGGGCAGCAGCTGCGAGCAGCAAGGGCAGGCAACCCCGAAAATGTCATTGCTCTGCAGCAGCTCATTGCGCAGCAGCAGGCAGCACTCATGCAGCGCCTGACAGGCAAGAATGTGCCCGCCATGGCCGCCACAGCTGTGGGGGCTGCTGCTGCTGCTACACCCTCTGCTGCCACCGCCATCCTTCCACCTGCGGATCCATCTTCAGCTGTGCAGCTGCCAGAGAAGCAGCATGCAGCAAAATCAGCATCAAGTTCTGTGCAGGAAGATCAGGCGACAGAAGGTGCAGCTGCTGATGCTGCAGCACTGGCTGCTGTCCCCTCAGTGAGGACCAGCAACATTGTATCAGGACAGGTTGTGCGGCTTGCTTGTATGGTGGACAGGGAGGAGTTGTTGGACACTGAGGATTATGAAGAGATACTGGAGGACACCAGGACGGAAGTTGCCAAGTATGGTGCCCTGAAGCAGGTTGGTTCATGCAGGCAGCTTCCTGTATTGTAGCAATGCCCATGTGAGGGTGGCTTGTATAATTCATGCGCCAGTGGGGCAGCAGTTGGTGATGCCACAGATGCCAGTTTGCAAAGCGTACGACCTCCTTGTTGCTGTAAAAACGTGGTGATGGTGATATGATGTCCTACAACAGGCAGTTGCTAGTTGTGACTGAATCAAACCCTGCAGCAGGTGGGGTCCAGGGGAGCATGCCCTGCTCCAGGACATTGGGACTCTGCTATCGCTGTATTACTTGTTGCAGAAGTTTTTGATAGACGGGCTGCTGTATCATGTGCAGGTCATTATCCCTCGGCCAAGCCCTGATGGCCCAGAAGCAGACCCACCCGGTGTTGGCTTGGTGTTTCTGGAATATGAGGACTCAAAGTCTGCTGATAAGGCCCAGCTAGCGCTCAATGGCCGAATGTTTGGTGACAAGCCTGTTCAGGCTTCTATCTTTGACCAGGCCAAGTTCAATGCACGCCTGTACGAGTGAACAAGTTCATTTGCCAGGATGAATGCGCTTATGCTGCTGAGGCCAGTGGCACAGAAGCTGATAATGGGACATTGTGCTCACAAAGACAGGGTTCGGCCTGTCATGTCAGTGCTATATAGTGTATATGTGCTACACCACGGTAACTTTTGGCTTCAATTGGCGGTCCTGACGAGTAAGTCCAGCCAATAAGTCCAAGAACACAACAATATTCAGATCGGCCTTGAATTCACATAATCATCTGGGTTGTGGCCTGGCTGCAGCGCCTTTGACGTAACTGTGTCATGCTCAGAGCTGAAACCTCGATTTCGAAAAGCCGCTGTTTGCAAGCTGCAATGCAATGGCCACGTTGTCGCTGCTGACCCACATGCTCAACACGATTGAGAGTATATCTGTTGAGTGCTGACATTACAGTTGCCTTTGCTGGCATCCCTGCCATCAAGCACAACGATGTATCACCTGCAGCTTATATTCTATGCTTGAAACTATCTGAGAATTATAATCTGACATTCTTATTGACTTGCGCCCCAGCAGGCAGGCATATGGAGCAGAGGAATGGAGCACGCTCCACACCCACGGACAGCAGCAACCTCTGTAAAACAGCTTCAGATCACAATACCGATATGAATGCTGGTGCTCTGGCTGAAGAGCCCTTCAGGGAGGCATGCAGCCATGGCCGTGAGGCAGACCCAAAGTAAGAATTGACAGGTACTCCGTGGCGTGACAACTTCACCGCGCTTGCTCAATGCTCACTGGCTGCAATGTGGATCGCAGGGCTCACATGGATGTTTTGGCTCTCAGCGTTGTTGAATTAGGCAGCACAGCAGAGCAGCTTTTGCAGTTGTTGCAGCAGCATGCTGGGAATGTATTGCAACAACAGCTAGCTGATGAACAACAGTTGCAGCCGTGTCCACAGGGCCCGCATGGTTCTGTAAGTCAAATCAGCAAGCACACCAGGTGATCTGCTTGTCATTCATCTGCGTTTCTGTTTGCATCAGAGAACTGAACTTCAGCGCTTTTGGTATTGCAGCAGCATGGTGCAAGAGCTGCAGCACCAACTGGCATCTTTACAAGCAGAGCAGCAGCGAGTGGAGGCAGACAGACAGGAAATGGCAGTCAAACAGGGGGATTATAAAGGGACAATCGCCCAGGTGAGGAAGCAGTGCATGTTGACTGGGAAGGCTCTGGCAACTCTCATACTTTGTACAGCAATCATGACGTGCAGCAGAGCAGCATGAAAACATTTGTACATGGTAATATGTTGTTGTCATGCAGTTGGAGGGCGCCTTGTCATTCACCGAGCGCAAGGTGAAGGACCAGTTTGCCGCCATAGAACAGCTGCAGGCACAGATCGCCACCCTGACCAGTGAGCTGCAGCAGGCCAGAGGAGCAGCAGCACTAACGCCTGATCGCTGCAGGACAGCGGCCAGAGTGCTGCAGGACGAAGCAGACAGGTACGTGGAATACACACCATATTTCCTGGCACACCATGAATCTGTGACACCACAGCAGTAGCATCAGATGCATCCAGCAGAACCTCCACAAGATCACTGCATCGCTTGCACCAAGGACTGACCCAGTCCATTGCTGTTTACCTGCAGGGCTACTTCACATGCAGTCCAGAATGAGGCACGAGTAAAGAAGCTGAAGCAGATTGTGCAGCTTGGGGTGAGTGACAGCATGCCAGGGGCCCTGTTCTCGAATGTTGAGCACGCCAGATGGCAATAGTCAGCTGGCGTGCCTGGCAAGGCATGTTGATTGAGTGACAACAACAGCAGGTATGCTGACATCAGGGTTGTTGATAGCTGTCACTGCTCATGCATGTCAAAATACTGCTGGGCAAAAGCGCGCTCAAAAGGTGTGAATGCTGCAGGCACATGAGCTCTCTGAGCTGCTGGACTTTGCTGAGCAGGAGCGGCTCACTCTGCTGGAGAAGGAGCAAGCATTGCAGCAAGATATCAATCAGGCACGCAGCAGTGGTGGCATCTCTGCATTTTTGCAACAACACTAGCCACTGCTGATGCTGCCAGCAGATGGGGTAGGCCAGGAAGAGGTCTTGCACTGCATGCTGTTGGCCTTGATGTGCAAAGCTGAGCGTTTATGGCTTCAAAGACTGGTGAACCAGTGGTGGTAGGCAAAAACCTAATCTGCTGTTGACACCGCGTATGCGCAGACCAGAGAGCGGCTGGTTGCTGCTGAATTGAAGGCAGCTGATGCAATGGCTGGGGCAGCAGCACTGCAGCGACAGCATGAAGCAGCAGCAGCACAGGTGAGAGCTGGTGTGCAGCATCAGCAATGAAAGGCCCCTGCTTATAATAAAAGTTATTGCCTTGAACTGTTACACGCAAAACCTCTGCTTATTCTAAGTGTAATCAAAAGGACATCAAGTGGTAGTACCACTTGCCTAGTGTGCTAGCCTTGTGGTTTGCAGCACTCCTGTGCTTGCATTCTACACAGTTGGCAGCAGGGTGCCAATGCGTCGTCAGCTACTGTGCTGCAGCTCCAGACATGCCAATCACGGATGCATGAGCTTGAGACGCTCCTGGAATCAGCTGAAGCAAAGCTGCAGCGGTCAGAGTCACGATTTAAACTGCTGGCAGCAGAGCGTGATGCAGCAGCACGTAACCTAGTCACAGCAGAGGCAGAGCTGAATGATGTGGGGGAGTACAGCACAAAGATGTTCAGACAGGTGAGCACAGCCGAGCCTGGGCTGTATGTATCACATCACAACACAGAGCAGCATCCTTTGCGACGAAATAAACATACTGCAGATATTTTTTGCTTGGCTGGCTGGCGGCCATGTTGCACTTGCCGCACCCTGAAACGTTGCTCAGCTACTGCAGTGGCTCTCATGTACACTCCATGTGCTGGGGCAATATTGGGTTATGACTAACAGGCGATACTCCGCACACATCAGCTGAGTCTCATTGGTCGTTATCAATCACCAGCCAGGTGGATCTGGAAGTAGACCTTGCATCTTGGCCCTCACAAGGGACGGAATGAGAGGTGCTCTTCTTATCAACTGCAGGTGCGCTTCATCAGTCACATGCTGGACAAGAACAGCACAGTCCTCAGCAAACTGCCAGACTTTGCTAACCTAGCACGGGACTTAAGAGCTTTTGTTGTAGCGAATGCTAGTCATTGGGAACGAAGAGGTACAGACCTGTCAGCAGTGACTGGAGCAGCAAGCAGCGTTTCGCATTTGGGAAAGTCTCAGCTGGCTGACACTGCAGTTAGTGGGTCTAGAGATGTTCCAGGGAAAGTATGAGGCTTCCAAGATATTAGCAACCCCGACTCAAGTTGCCAGCTTGCCTCGCTGAGTCAGTGACAGCCTGCTCAGCTCTTGGAGCATCCATCATCAGCCAAGAAGCTCACCTGTCGTAGGCTACAAGAAAATATTGAGTTTTAAAGTCACATAAGTGAATCAGCCTGATGGTGAAACAGAACAATGTAACCTGGCAGGCTCATTGTACTAAACATAAGTTGGAAATCAGACCCCATGTCCGACGGACAGTATCTACCAATAATCAGCTGAGTACTGCAGTACTTTGCAGCTATAGCAGTTCTGCCATCAGCCCTGCGCCTCGAATCCAACCAGGAAATTCAATTCACTTTCAGACTGCTGACAGTATCTGCCACATGATCATGTCAGTCACCATGGCTGCCCCTTTTAGTTACAGGTGCAGTCAAGCATGCAAACTGCACAGCACCCCATAGGAGTGTGGGTATATGGTATATATGCTATGTGAAAGTTTCACTACCTCTCTCTATATATACTAGTGTCAGCCCATCGCCCCACTTGCACTGCTCTCTACCCATGCCGCCAGTGGGGACCCAGCTGGCAGCAGTATGTCACTGACATAATAGTACTCAGTAGAGCGGTACAGTACAGGATGTTCAAGACTGCATTTAGCCAGTACCTTGCAGCAACCCTGCCGCAGGGTATTAATACCCCATCGCCAGCTTACTAAGCAACATACTGTTTACAAATCGGTATTGCTATTGAAGGGTTCAGCAAGCATCTCAGTGTCAACCTCATGAGCTGATCAGGTTGTGCAGCAGTTCTGCTAGGAATGGCAATATGGGCCAACACATGCCACAGTGTATAGCTACTACATAAGGCACATATGCCATATGACTGCTGATGATCAGCAACACTATGACTAACAGAGTCACTCTGTGACAGTGTCATCGGCAGGACGGATTTGACTGCCGGTCAATTCGGAATCATTTGACGCATGCATGAGGCATCGCACGTGAATCATGTACAGCAGCTGCAGCTGCCACCAGCATACTATGACGGTGATGACAGCTGCATTGATGCAGCATAGGCAGGCCTGCTACATGATCAGCGACCAGTTCCTCGCTTGCATGAAGCACTCATGAGTGATCACGTAGCAGCTTGAGGCCAACTTGTTTGTACACAGTCATGGATCAGTTTTCAAAGCAAGTTGCACTGGCGGTCGCTTCCTCGTCCTCATCTCCCACAACTCCTCAAGTGGAAGCTGTGACAGCAACAAGGTCAGCAGTGACAGACTGCACTGTGATCAGATACCTTCATTCCAGAAGTGTGTGCTGTACAAGAGCACGATGACCCAGCAGGACTTGGTGGTGAGTGCAGTGCCAGTATGGCCTGGCCAACTGCCACAGTGCCACCTGTGACAGCATTCTGCTGCATCAACTGACTTGCAGCAAAAGCAAACACTTGGCTGCAAACAATGCTCTACAAAGACGCATGTGTCTTTGTAATGCTACTGCAATGTGCATTACAGTAGCATGACACACCATATGATCCGCCACGGTGCTCCTTATTGCAACATGGCAGTACCTGCTAGTCATGAACACTACATACATCACCAACTTTTCAGGTTGCAACTTGGTAACTGTTGTTCAACTGCCCATGTGAAGTGCCATCAGCAGGTAGTGGTACGGGCCCTTGAGCCACCAGCAGGCACAGGGGAATGTGAGCAGTGATCACAGCATCTGCAGCCGGACCCTGCACATCAAAAAGCAGCTGCTTCTGAAAGCACACATGACATGCAGGTCTGGGAGCCAATGACTGCAGGGCAGGCTTCTCTACCTGCTCATAAAGCAATAAGCCGGGGCAGCTGAGCTGTCAGCAGTACGGGGCTATCCCATATTCCCCCGACTGATTCCAAGCAGCCGTGGCCGCACAACATCAGCTGCTATCAGAGCAACAATAGACTGCGAGGTTCTGTCCTTCTAAGTCATGCTAACCTCTGCTTGCAGTGCCTGCATGATCTGCTGCCTGAAAACAGGCAGTGGGTCAGGCTCGTCAGGATGTTTCTTGCGGTAGCGGGAGTAGGCCGACCAGGAGCTGATGTAACCCACCTGTATGATGACAGCAAAACACAACAATACTGCTAAACTTGCCGCAGTCTCCTGACAAGGCAGTCCCATCAAAGTATGGCATCAGTGTGATGGCAGACAATGCTTGGCACTTGCTGCCACATGGTGGCTGCCATGTATACATGATGTGGTCCATCCTCCTACTGCTGGAACCCCAGACAGCATCACATCTGATAACCACCGGATAAGTTGTGGGCATGGCCATGGGCAGCTTGAAGTGTTCTTCGCATGGCAGATTAGCTGCCAGAGCCTCATGCCAAGGAAAATGCTTTGAGGTCAAACATGGGCTGTGATTTGTCAGAAACCGTTGGCTAATCCTGAGCGCACCAACTGTTCCACAGTCAGAGTTGCCGGGAAATTTAGCTGCAGCAGTTCCACTTTCTTGAAATCCTCAGTGGTAGGTTCAATTCCTGTGTGCGGCAAGTGAACAGCTTGTGGGCCCTTCGTCAATACACAAGGGATCAAGTTCTCCATTCTTGATGATCATGATGCTGGGTGGGGTACATTCCTGCAATCATGACTCTTGCTGGAGCATGCAGCAGATAGGATCAAGTGTTAAGACTGTCTGTTAGCTTCCAAGCTATACCTTTATACATTTTGTCTGCCCATCTCTTTCGTTCATCCCAGTATTGTCCCAGCACCCCCTCATAGATGTGGTGAAGAGCAGCATCACATGCTGCAGCAGCACCAGGGGCAGAAGAAATCTCAAGCTTGGCACAGCCCTGTTGGACAGCAGCAGCAGTACCAGTGCAACTATGGCGGAACCTCACCACAACTTCAATGGCATGACATTCCCCTCAATTATTTACTCTACAGGAATGAGCTGCTTCAACTCATGCTGCTGCCCATGCCTTGTGCAAGCAAGCCAGGCTGATTGCAGTTATTCGTGCACGCACACGCTGCTCTCACTCTGCGCTGTGTGGCTGCCCACTGTACACTGGGAAGCACATCTAAGACTGTTGATGCATGCTGCTCATCTCCACAGACAAACAAAAGTGCTCATCATAGGGCCAGATTATGTTACACTCACCAACACATGCAACACTCACCAACGGAATTGCCCAAGCAGCCAGGCAGCCATGAGGCCTGAGCAGCCTCCGGCACTCCCTGTAGAAACACTGTAGCTCAAACCAGTGCAGTGCTGAGGCAGCAGTCACCAGGTCTGCACAGCTATCAGGGAGGTCAATGCTGTGTGCATCAGAGTGTTGATATGTCACATTACCAGCAGGCTTTGCATGTCGCAGCTGCTCTTCATTGGCATCGGTAGCAATGACCTGTACAGGCGTGGTGCCAGCAACCCAGGCAGGACTGCAGTCAGAGTGGTGCATCTGAAGCGTACATGAGACGATGAAGTTTTAAGTGATAAAGAGGTCCAAGAAGCTGATAGACGATTCTGTAAAGCATGCACATACCATACCACCAGGCAACCAGCTTGGGCCCCAAAGAGGGCTGCACGAAATCGAGACGTTTCTATTGCGCCAACATACGGTTCAGCACCAGTCCCTCGCGATCAGATCAAGTTGACCAATGGGCAGGATCAAGACCAGTGGCCGATATCCTGTTTACACTGCCATTGAGAGAGCATTCAGCAACTGATGTCTGCATGCACAGGTGACTTGGTATAATCAGCCACCATCCGGGTGAGCCAGGTACCCGTCATGTGACAGACACTGCATGAAAACTCTAAGAACTTCTGTGGGTGTGTCCACACATGAAAATCTTTGTGACGCCTGACCTTTGACCCGTGGGTATCAAAGTACTGGGCAATTGAAGGGTGTTAGCTACGGCAATACAGCGGTCAGCAAAATTGACCAGGGGTCACAAGCCTCAGTACTAGCCCAGTACTTCTTGAAGGGAGGAACCCTCCCTTACCAGTACTAAGCCTTACAACCCCTGTTTTGACCAGCCTTAAGGACTGTACAGCACAACTGATTATACGCCATCATGTACTGCTGCAGAACGTGCAGTGACAACCAGAGAGAGGTGGCTCACGTGCTCAAAGTACTGTGCCAGCTGCACTGCTGCTTGTCCACTGCCTGTGGCTACATCAATGGCAAGCTTCCTTTGGCCCGCACTTAAGCGTTGTAGTATAATTTGATACACTTCCTGCAAAAGATAATTAGCTTGTTGTGTAAATCCTGGTCTGCATCACAGGCCTGACATGCACACTCCGTGATGAGGTGTTACATGAGGAGAGCCTGCTGATGTGCCTGGTGCTGACAAATATCAGATTTACCTCAGGGTATGAAGGTCTAAACTGTGAATATCGCTGCGCTTGATCGCCATCAGTGATGATTGTGCTGTAGGGAGCTGGTTCATCAGTCATTGCCGAAGACTTGTATTAAATGCATGCAAGTGCCCAACTTGCGGTGGGATGGGTTGTCCAGCAGTCATATAGCAACAGGGAGCATCGTCGTCATATAAATCACACTTCGGCCCCAACCACACTTTGGATCCTTTGGTCCAGCTGGACACACATACGTCCTTCACGACGCTGTTGTAAGAATGATGTCTCACTCATCTTCTGCTTCAGCAGTGATGGTACGTACAACGGAAGTAAATTTTTTTGTTTGATATCGACTATGGGATCATCCATACCCATGCCATCCTCAGCTTAATTGGATTAAAACATGGAGGTACTCTAATATACAGTTGCTTTCTTGAGGAACAGTTCCTGCTGAAGCAGAAGAAGACATTTCATGATGAACGTGAAAGGTACCATTGTCCACGTGATTGTGAGCACATGTGAAAGAGATAGAGCCATGAAACATTAGATGAGCTGGCAAATGAACTGACATGTTTGGATTGGGCGAGAGCGATCAACATGTTGCTACCGGTGTAAGGAGAGCAGCATGCATGTGAGCCTTGGAGGATGGACATCAACTGGACTCTATATTTTGGCTAACGTCTGGAACAGTGGACTACGGTCAAGCGCTCCCAAGTAAGCGAGTTGTCCCGTATATTCTCTACAGTCTGAAATCAACCTAACAGCAGCCGCTCGTTTGGGGTCATAAAAGGCCTTACATCCTGAATCTGACAGCAGGCTGCTGTTGTCAACCAAGCCCTGCTAGTGAAGGAAAAGAGACATGAAATGCCCGGCTAGTTTCATCAAATGATCATAAAGCCTGGATCTTGGTTGCCCAGTCAACTAGCGCACAAAGGATCAGCCTGATTGCTGTTCCTCTCATAACTGCATGTTGGCCAAGAGAGTGAGAGTGCTTGCAGTCATGCTTAGCGTTGTAAGTGTGCAATCTGAATATACTATTAGTATCAATACCACTGGTGGTAGCCAGTGGCTGAGCCGAGCCTTGGAGGCTCAGTGCTAGGAGCGCTTGTCTCAACCAGGCTGGCACTCTCGGACGCTCAACACTGGCTTGCCATGCAGGTAGCATGATCGTTACACGCTGTTTGGCAGCATGTTGGGTTGTTCTCAGACAGTAGTAAAGAGGTGATAAAGGACCTCCATTGAGTTCGCCTGAGTGCAGCATTTAGAAGAAATTGAGCATGTGTTGCGGACACTAATCACCCAACCCCGGCCGCCCATGCAGCTATCTTGGCACCATTATGGTGGCCAGCAGTGCTGGGAACATCTTCCTTTGTACAAGGCTGTGACAAGTGATTCAGCGCATGCAATAACTTGTTGCATATTGAATATGCAAAAGCTGATGCTATGTCTATGATGTTGAACCCCCTGCAACAGTTTGAGGCGTGTCCCTGATATGGTGGCCCCCAACTCATCAGTGGCACTTCTGCAACTGACCATTGCCCATAACAAGCCACATGAGCATGAGTCTTGTGAAGCAATCTCTTGATCACCATAGATTCCACTGCTACCCTTGTGTTAAATCACAGAGTGGTCCCACACTGCTATACTTGTGTTGAATCACAGAGTGGTCCCAATGACACCTGCAGCCACTCAAGCTGCTGTACACAATCACACAAACTCACTGGCATATTATGGTACTGTACGCTGCCATCTGTCATTGACTTCAACTTACAAAGGCCACAAGTACTGATGTTCGTACTGCTGCTGCCACCACAATCTGTTTACTTCACAGATAATAATAATCAGTACTTTGCAGCCATAGCATTTACTGCCATCAGCCCCGCGTCTCAAATCTACCCAGTGAATTCAATCCACTTTCGGACAAGGCGGAGTGCATGATTATCCGATCTCAATTGTTTTACTTCACAGATGATGGCATACTTATGCTGCGACCAACAACCAGCAAACACCCAGTCAGGAATGCCAATGCTGTTGTTGACGACCAACATGTGCAACATCGAAGCTGCTGCCAGCAACCTTCATCACTTGGCACGCAATGACAGAAAGCTAGAGCTTGCATGACACCAGTGAGAGTCCAGAATATCTGGCATATCTCTTGGGTGTGGGGGGCATCTGCACCCCGTTGATGCCGTGGGTTGCTGCGCAAATGCAATCACTATTACTGCCTAAAGAGTGACCAGGAGTGCATGTACCAGTGCATCAACAACACCGTGTGACCTGTGAACGTGGTGTGCTGCTGCTGATGCCGCCACTGCTGTGCCCCATTGCCCTGCACATACACCTGAAGCTGGATTATGGTGTAAGCGTTACATACGGAGAACACTATCACTACGTAGCTTCCCCTGCTGTCGGCGCCTCACAGCCAGAGTAAAAGCCACTGATGCTGTATATGTCATACAAGATCCCCAGAACGCCTCTTCTCCTCAATCATTATGGCCACTCGTCTCTTCCACTCCTTGTACTGGCACTTTTCGTAAACATGCTTCTCGTGCTTACATTTCCAAGGCATATATGCTGCACTGCGTCTACACTCGTTCAGGGGAATGAGCAGGTGTGCACAGTAGTCTCTCCAGGCGTACGGCAATTTTGCTGCGTCCATTTCCTCCTGAAAGCCAATGAATGCAACAAATCACTCATATATGCTGCGTCACCGTACAGCAGGCTGTCATAACGCGAGAAGAGATGAAAGGATGTACTCGATCTGCTGCGTACCTTGGTGGCCTTCATTGGCGGAGGAGGAAACCGATCCGCCATGCTAAGCAGGATGCACCTAGCCTGTTCTGATAGTTATCTCAAGATATAAAAACCAGTACCAGACAGTATGCAGCAGCCTAATGAATCAAGGGATAGACTTTCTACGCAGATGAATTCTTCAAAATTGCAGGCATTTGGCAACAAGTTTAACGCGTCGGGTGAAGATGTCCGGCCGCGACACAGCTATGTGCTGGACTTCAGAACCGTGCTTCGCCCGTGAATATGTACAATAATACGGTGCACAACCGGACTTCTCTATTTCCAAAGGCATTTGCTGTTGGCGCCGGTCGTACGTGTGATGTTGTCTGTGTTATCCTGTTTGATAGCATCTATGGTGTTGCGTACGTTCGCCCAGTAGTTCACACGCTACAATCAGCTGCTACTACTAAACATTGTATTGCATACTTTGCTTACACTTCCGCCAGCGAGCGCACCATCGCTCTGCCGATGTCAGGCAAGGGCCAGCAGCAGCAGTAACCCGAACCGTTCGGGGCCGCGCCTGCTCCGTTCTAGCAAAAGGGCAGGCAACCGAACGCCTAACATCGTGCAAGGTGGTCGTCCAACAGGTGACAATTGAGCATTCACCACCTGTTTGCGCAGAGTCGTTCCGTTGGCGCTGCTGAACAGTAACCATGTTTCCATGTAGACGGTGCGTATGGTTGCACATATTGACATCCCCAGGTCCTTGAGTCTGAGCTGCCTGCGGTGTTGTTGCAGCATGGCACAAGACGTGTACTGACAAACCTTCTTCATGAATATAATCATTACGAAGCACACAACAGAGGTTGAGCAGCACAAGCATGGCATTGTCATTCCTGAATGGCGGCCCCCTCGCATGTCAGTTCACTTGCCAGCTCATCCAATGTTGCATGGCTCTATCTCTTGTACCGACACAGTTGCGCGCGGTGGTGCAAAGTCATTGCTCGTCTATATTCATGGTCTTGTATTGTTCGATGTGCTGCCGCCACGTCAGTCGTGTTGATATGCTCTTCATCCTTGCATCACACATGCGGCTTGCAAGCCAATTGGGAGAAGACCGTGTAGGCAAGCCATGGCATGTGTCCAGTGGGAATCATACAACAGCATCGAGTGCTGCAAAACAACTTGGTCACTGCATGAAGTGTGTTGTAGTTGTGCTGATGTTTTGTTGTGATCACACTGCTGGGCGGTTATTTGAAGCTGATGCTGCTCTGGAAACTGTTGCTACTGTCTGCGTCCACAACACTTGTTGATCTTGCGGTGCAGCCCTTCATTGAGCTACTGCAAGTGCTTTATCGTCATGCTTATGATGGTGGGCATGCTGCTTGTGTTGCGCTTTGTACACGCTTTGCCACCTGGCGTTCCTTGAGGAGTTTGGACTCCCATTCCCGGAGTGGATGAAAGGCTTCCAACGCCGCCACGCCATCCATGTTGATGTCCAAGGTGGTGATGACATCATTTGCGATGGGCTGCAGGGAGTCATCCGGCAGTGAGACTCTCAACGGCTGATATTGTAGAGATATCGCTGATAACTAGTCTTCAAACCCTTCTTATAAGCGCATGTTTTTGAAGAGGGCTTGTTGGGCTGTGGCCCTTTGAGTAGACGCTTGTGCAATCACACCAAGCATGCCCATAGGTATCATATCCTGACGCAAAGCTGGCACTTTCTCCATCGTGTGAAAGTTCCCTGCGGTTTGGCTGGTTGGATTCCTGCCTTGGCCAACTAAGCATGCGCGTGTACCAAACCTACCTGGAACTTTGCAATCATCCACAACTGCACAACCAGCTGACATCAACTAGAGGTAATACATCCCATTGGTGTTTTATCCTAACACAAAGGTGGCACTTTCTCCATGGTGTGAAAGTTCCCTGTGGTTTGGCTGGTTGGATTCCTGCCTTGGCCAACCAAGCATGCGCATGTGCCAAACCCACCTAGAGCTTTGCAACCATCCACAATTGCAGAACCAACTGACATCAAATGGAGGTGACATCCCATAGGTGTTATATCCTGACGCAAAGGTGGCACTTTCTCCATGGTGTGAAAGTTCCCTGGGGCTTGGTTGGTTGGATTCCTGCCTTGCAAGTTGGCCAATTGGCCAACTAAGCATGCACATGTGCCAAACCCACCCAGAGCTTTAAAGCAAATTTGCAACCATCCAGAATTGCAGAACCAACTGACATCCAATAGAGGTTACATCCCATGGGTGTTATATCCTGACGCAAAGGTGGCACTTTCTCCATGGTGTGAAAGTTCCCTGTGGTGTGGCTGGTTGGGTTCCTGCCTTGGCCAACTAAGCATGCGCATGTGCCAAACCCATGTGGATCTTGCAACCATCATTGCACAGCCAGCTGACATAAGACAGAGGAATGACATCCCATAGGCGCTGACTTTACTCGGAGAAAGAAAACCTCGGTTTTCTGAACTCAGAGAATGTTGGCCTCAGCCTAGAGGCGGGTTCACGAAGAGGTTCAGTTCGGTCAACGCAGCCTCGCACAAGGCCATCATGCGACCCTGCGATCACACCACAACTTATATTTTGGCCCTACGAATGCAACAGCAGGCTGCCGGGGGCCGTCCCCAACTGGGGACGGCCGAAGGTGCGTTCTCGCCTTTAACACGCCAAGACCCGAAGCGCAGCTTAACGTTGCTGACAAAAGCTTGCGCATACACGGAACGATTCCTACAATTGTGCCTATTGTTGTGGTACTATGGTGCCCTGTATACTTCAGTAGCATATTACAGTAGTGTACTACTGTAAACTGCGAACACTGGCCGACGAGGCCCTCAGGGCACGCATGCAGTCCATAGCCTGTAATATTCACAACACCATTCGCAGCCTGACGTTCACTTCGTTACCTGCCAGAGCCACTGCAGGTCGTATCGAGCCCAAACGACTTGGCAACACGGGAAGCATGCTTATTCGACTCAATCAGGTATCAATCTACAAGGGCCTTTATTTAGTAGGAGCGGCAGGGCCTCTTGAAGGCGCGGCAGCATCCCTCGTAGAGCCAGGCTACGGTGGCACTTGTACTGCACAGCAAGCGCAAGCTTCTCGAGGTGAGCCATGCCCCCGTAAGGGCGCTCGGTGCAACACC
>JABEVS010000369.1:0-35605 GCA_018290735.1 Coelastrella sp. MACC-549
CCAGCTGCTGCACCGGTGGCTGAACTGGCTGCTGCTGCTGTGGGGTATGCAATCTGCCTTCTGCAAACTTGATCAGCCGGCGGTTCAAGACACTGGTATATAGCTTATACAACACACTCAGAAGTGTAATACCCCTGTAATTACTGCAAAAACTGATATCCCCTGTCTTAGGCTGATTGATAATGGTACCAGGCACATGATGCACTATTTCCAGAAGCATATACTAGGCCAACCCCATTGCAGGGCTTGCCAGCACTATGTTACATCCAGTAACCTTGGTGACTAAGGTTTGGCCTGCTTCAAAGGCCCAAAAAGTTCTTGTCATAGAGCAGGAAGCAAGGAACCACTCACTTGATACATTGATGTTCAAGTCGATCAATGCACACTTGCACTTTGATGGCGGGATCTGGCCCACTGCAAAGCTTGGCGTGCTGCAGGCTGGACCGCTTTTGGTCGGATAATAGCCAAAACAGACATTCCAAGTAACAAGCCCGCTGCCGCTTGAAACACAAGGAATTTGTACAGGCTGCAGGGTGTAGGTCAATGTGCCGCCGCCACCGAGGTTCAAGTCTCCACATGTATCACCATCCAGATCCACAAACTGCGCTTTTGGGTCATTTGGGTAGTAGGGAGGGCTGGCAACCTCTCCAGTGCATATGTTACCACTCTCCTTGGTGGTATACACAAAGTCATAGCGATTGGCACTTGTGGTGAACTGCAGGTCATGACAAAGGTAGCAGACACAAGTGGTACTTTGTCAATGGGGAATAGTGACTTCCAAATCGCTATCATAGCGAAGGACAAATACCAAGGAATCTGACCACCCAAAGGGCCTCTGCCGGTACTGCAGCACAGTGCCACTGGGCCACACATTGTGGCCCACCTGCCCTTGTAGTGAGGATTCTGGCCATCTTACTCACCTGCAGGGACTCTGTGATTTGAACTGAGATTATTGAGCCATTAACACATGCATTCCCGTTGCCCACACATCCAGACAAGCAAACTGCAGTAGGACTGGTCCCTGGTACAATATCGCCAGCCTTGCATCCAAGGCTGTAAAGGCCGCACTCAGCAGTGCCATTAGTGGCCTGCAGCAAGTAGCAAAAGACAATCTCTCTCAGGATCAACAACATGGCAGGGAGTGATGGAAGTTTTGAGGCAGTCAAGTATACAGGTAGTGGCACATCATGGCACTAGTAGCCAACTCTACCGCATCTCAACTCAGAACGTTTGCTGCTCTGAATATTTCAATGTGCCACTGGCCAGTTTCGCAAGGTGAATAAACATTCCATTGCCATTTGGAACGAGGTGCTGAGTGCATCTTAAGCTATATTCAATGATCTTAAGCTATATTCAATGATACTACAAACTGTCCTCACAAGTAGCAGGTTGCGGCCCTTTGCAGTCACAGCAGCTGTGCTAGCAACCAGGACTATGGCCAATGCCTTCAGCACGGCAGCCTTGAGGCCTGATATGTCCTCCATACAAACTTGGTCTGCACTAACAGACAGGCATAAGACAGCTGTTTGCTTATTGACTGCCAGTAACGGTTAATCATCTGGTGCATCATGTATTTGCAGCTTGCAGTGCCAAACAGTTTGGCAACCAATGCCCCTTATGTGACACCTTGAGAACAATTCTGAAGGCCTGCTCGCAGGCCTCTCGGTTGTGACATACATTTTCCACGCAGATCATCAGCACAAGTAAATCAAGCGTTATTGAACAGTGATACTCAACAAGTGCTGACGAGTGCAGATGGCTGGGCTCGAACGCTGGTGCAGCACTGCGGTTGGTCATCCGTGCAAGGTCTAAAACCCGCAGCAGTGCTGCAGAGCAGAGGACTGCTGAAGGCACAGAATAACATTACCAGCTAAGCGTTATGACTTTGCAGCAGCTCAGCTGGGCCAATGCATTCACCTGTCAAAGCGCTAGCGCCGGAAGTGTCGGAGAAGCGTTGTCGGCAACTGTAGGCAAACAAGTAGGTATCAGCAAGAGTAGAAACTCCACAACAGATCAGCATTGTGCGTCTGGCAAAAAAAAACGACCTGCTGTTAACACACCCGGAAGTATGTGACAGACGGTGCGTGACAGTACCCGTTGCCAATGAAGCAGCTCTAGCCGAAACACAAGGTCAAACATTAAGTTGTATGCATGTGCACAGTTCAAAAGCGGGTGCATACGTCCGACCTCGAGGAGTTCCTCGACATCGACGTTGGGCGTTAGCCTATTGGTCTTACCTAAGATGGTGTGGTATGTGCTTAATGAGCGGCTGGGTGTAGTCATACAATAGTGTCAAGGCAGCAAATCTGGCTGGTGATGCGCCGCAGAATCAGCACCGCCATAAATACCAAGAGGACCGGACACAGCGATTGGGCGGATGACTCATGAGTGTCAATGACTGGGATATCCCGGGCCCAACGTTGGGATGACATCTCCCGGTGGGTCAGCTATTACGAGCTTAAAGCCATCAAAGACGTGAATATATTGTTGAAGTTTCTCTCACACAAGCAGCTGTGCCACACCAGTGCATATCAAGCAGAGTGTACGTACGTACGTGTTAACACGTACACGGTAAAACGTTTTACCACACGGCCAGCTAACTACAGTAACCCTCGTCTTCCGAGGACTTCGAATCGGAAGACTCGAAGGCGAACTTGCAGACATTCTACCGGATATGTTGGTCTGTAATTGAGCATTTTGTGTGCCCCCATGAGCCACTGCTTGGCTCCTTACGGGTGGACGGTGGCGTATCGGTTCATGAGCAGCATAATGTGTTTAGAATATGCATGTGCACGAATCATTGTTGCAGATTTGCTCCTGATCTGCCAACAACTGCTTCAGCAGAACGCCGGGTGTGGCACAATAAATGTGGCACTCGTCAGCTACAGTATGCTTGTACTAGCAAACGGACAATATCACATGCATTAGCAGTTTGTCACTACTGTGACAGTAGATGTCTTAGCAAGTGCTTGAATACAGTAAGGCTGATCTATATAACGCTGGATACTTAATATTGTGAGTACATAGTATGTGCCAGCAGAGCATGCAAACATCATGTTTAGTACAGTGTACTTGTTGTCGTTGAGTCCTGCCATGTCACATGTGTTGTGCAATGCTTGTGCTGCAAAATGGCTGCTGGGTTTCACAGCCTTCCATGCTCAGTGTGTCTTGTGTTGGAGTTCTGCTGTGTGTATCTCAGCTATGACATGATATGAGTCATATCATGACGTAAGTTGGTTGAATACCACCCCCACTGAGTGGGCTTTTCTGCCTTGAAGGCGCCCCTGAGGGTGGTCTAATCTTGGTGTGCCAGTGTGGCTGAGCCACCAAGTACATATTCCCAAAGGCCTTGTGGCCGGAAAGGGTTCTTCTTCTTCTTCTTCTTCTTCTAGTACAGTGTACTAAATACCCGAGGCCAGCCTGGCCTCACCGTGTGCCTCGGAGGCACAGCAGTTGGAACTGCTGTGACAGCAGGTCACAAGTGCATGAAATGTGGATGATCTTGAAGTGCGTCATTTGTGGTACAGCTGTGCCTCAGGCCATGACACTTGCACAGTACTGCGCATACTAGTACTATTAGTAGTAGTAGTGCCATAGTACCGCATGATGCGACTGACAACTTGTCCACGTTGGCAAGCTCACACCCTCAGGGCACTGCCCTGAGCGACGGTCGCTGCCTCGGGAGCAGGTGGCACTACCTAGTAGCGGATGTTCAACGCTGAGCCCATCATGGTGCGGCACCGTTATTGCCACACACGCCACACAGTGGGGGGCGGATCCCAAGGGGAGGGGATATCCCCACATATCAATGTGTGGGTGTCTATCTGAAGACGCCTGGCGCCACGCCGCTTAGAGCGCACTACGCTGAATGGTGACCATTCATGAATGGATGATGGATGATTATCCATGCACTTGGCAAGATGTCCTGGGTATTTAATACCCGGTCACACAAAGCATGGCATGTTTCGTGTGACCATCATGCCGTGATCACGCGCCTGCTGGAGTAGCTAGGCAGATTGAGTCGGCACTACCTGTGCAGTGACTCAACAAGTGAGCAGCAGCTCTGCTGCACTGCTCTGCATGAGTGTAAAAACAAGTCCTACATCAACACACAGCCTATTGGATAGTAGTACTAGTTACCTCAAGGGTTTGCACCCGTCGGGAGCCCGGCAATCAAGTTGTTAGTTACACAAGTAACCCACTCGTGTAACCCGCCTGTTCAACGGCGAGCCAAGTACTACTGTAGTACAGGCTCATTGGGCATGGCACAATATCAATCACAGTAATACGGTGTAAAAGGTACACATACAGCAAGCTCAATTGAGCCAGCTGTTCAATAGCCAGGACTGGTAGATGGCGGGTACTGCATATATAGGCGCCCCATCGCCTCAGGTCACCTACACTCAATTACTACAGCGGCTGTAGTTCCAGCTGACCGGTCGGACCGCCACACTGGCACAATATATTCCAGTGACACGTCTTTCAGGCGTGACCAGACTACGAGACAACCACTGCACACCACATGAGGCTGACTTTCAAGCAGAGAAGTCTCAGACTGCCCACTCTCACACCACATATTCAGCAATCGACTTCAGAACATTATACACAAATCTACAAACGTGACTTACAAGTCATTTGCTACACCAAGCAGAAAGGGACTTGCAAGTCACAATTTTAGAATTGTGCATATCAAGCTTGATATCTTGAGATGCTTTGGTACCTGCCTTGGATTCACTGCAGACCTGGGTGCCAGCAAGCTGTGCACGAAATCTTGCATGCTGGACTGGCACCTCAGACTCATTAAACAGCTTGCCTGCCCAGCTGCCCCCAAGCGCAGCCCCTACATGAACAAAAGCAAAACCCTGCCAAAACCATGCATGTATATATTCTCCCCCCCCCCCCCCCCCCCATGCACAAGATGAGCCAATAGCCAATTGTCACAGTGACGTTCCATCCACCAAAAAACGAGGGATTCTGCCTCCAAATCCACTGGCTGGTCAACATCGCTGCAACGACAAAACAAGAGGAGAAACACTCTATTCAAGAATACATCAATCATCAACTGACCCAAGTAGCCCTTCTAGTTGGACACGGAGGCTATACTGCAGCAGGAACTTCATGCAGTGGTGCACCGCTGCACCGCAATACAGGATAGCTTGCTGGTAAGTGGTACTTGTGCAGTACAGATCCACCAGAAGCATTGCTGCAGGACACCAAACATACACACCTGGAACACATACACCCCACCATTGCAGCAAGCCAGGAAGCATTGCCACAAGCCTATCAGATGCGGCATGTTGCAAGATTCACAATCCATGGACTAGTCCCAACGCTGCAATGGTGATACTGGCTGCTGCTGCTGCTGTGGTCATCGACGACATGAAGCAGCTGTTCCAAACATGACAGATGCTTCACAATCGGCAGCCTTTGTGCATCAGCATCAGCATCAGCAGTGTCAGCATTGCTGCATGTCTGCTTCATGAGTCGCTGACTGCTGACAAACACAATGCCAGTGCTGCCACCTAAGAAAGCACAAGCTGTCGGTTCGTGCCTTGCAAAAAAGGTGGTGCAGATGTAACAGATGTAGAAGAAGAAGCCTGGGTGCGCCACAGTTGCCTCGATTTTGTTCCTGTCACGCTTTCAAGAACCACTGCAGATTCTATCATAGGTTCTGCCAGCCATACAATACTTATTTAAGTATGACCCACAGCTCCTCGCAGCAGACACAGGCGAGAGAGGCATACTGTAGCCCACGAGGGCCACTAGCAACTGAACCAGGTAGTAAAATTGGCAAGCAAAGAAAAGAAAAAAGACCAAATCCCACCCTATCAAGCTAACAAAATCATGCATGAGCTGTAGACTCGGCGCATTATGTATGCCTAGCTGCAACAGCTGAAGCATATTGACAGCCGGCCAACTCTTCTCATGATTTCGCATGATTACCAGCCTGGCTCAGCTCAAACAAATGCCTAGGGAGAGCCAAAGTAACAGACTCGTAGCAGCATGATGTAGTGCGACCAGTGCTTGTGATTGATGAGCAGCTGCTGAACTGCCAGCAAGCAAGTGATTAGAGTTGCAGCACAGCACCAGCCATCCCCACTGCCCAGCACCACCGGCACAGCTCGCATAACGCTTACAATGCAGTGCACAACAGCGCAGCCTAGAGCCACCGGTCCAGGCAGATTACCCTGCTGCCTCTGTCAGCAGTGGCTGCTGCTGCTCCTGCTGCTGCTGCCGCTCCTGGCCCTGCACCTCAAGATCATGATCAGTGGCGTGATCATCATGATCTTCATCGTCTTCATCGCTGCTGCTGCTGCTGCTGCTGTTGCGGGCCATGAGCTGCAGAGTAGTCCTGCGGCGGCGCTGCTTCCTGCTGGCTGCTTCGGGAGCTGCAGAGGCAGCAGTACAACAGACAGACAGCATGTGTTGCTGCAGGAATAACATGAATAACTGTAATATATGATTGAATAATATAATGATTGTGATATACCTAATCATATTCCGCCGATAAGCAAGTCAAGCAAGAGGATTTGAGTATGATGATGAGGAGGAGTGCTTGGGACAGGCAGATGTGCAGTTCCACCGCTACAAGCAGTACTAGTTGTCAGGGATAGAGCAGCACTTGAAGCTTGTGCGGTAGGCATCCTTTCAAGCAGCTAATGTGAAGGAAGGAGACACTGAAGTGTGCAGCAACACATTGACACCTAACCTAACTGAGCACTGCCTGGGGTTGCCAGTGCATGCAAAATGTTATTCTTTTGACACAATCAATTCACAGCTCCCACCAAGCCAGGCCTGACCAAAATCACATGCATCACATTCAATACAATCTGACAGCAGCCAAAAAGCTTGGCAGCAGCCAAAATCAGTGAATGTGTCCACTGGCGGCAGCAGCAAGAGCAGCAGCAGCAGCGGTTGTAGTAGATCCAACACCACCCAACCCTGACTGCTGCACACCTGACTTGTTTCTCCAGTCCATGCTGATTCTGATGGCTTTCTCAAGCTTGTTGTAGCTGTCCTCAAAGCCCCTGAAGCACCCAGTCACAAACTTGTCCATGTGCACCGTCAACTGCTCAGCAGCATGGCCGACCTCTTTGCCGTACTCCCCACGCATCATCTGCAACCAGCAGCAGCAGCAGCAGCAACAGTAGCAGGAGCGGCAATAACAGCGGCAGCAGCAGCAGGTTGAGCCAGTAGTCCATGACAGGGCAAGAACTTGCCACCAATATGCACTGGCCAACCGAACACAGCAAGCTGCCAAACCACGTATCCTTCTGTTGTGCTTCGAGCCGAAACCTTTGGTATAACAGCAACATTGTAAGCATGTACGGGGATGATTATGATTATTTATCTATGAAAACAATGGATTGAATAGCAATGAAAGGGTACTCAGTACTTCAACACAGACACCCACATCACGCACAGGTTTCTAAGCTCACTCACTGTTGAGCACTTGTCCCACTTACACTGACTGCCAACTGCCAAGTAAAGAAGTCGTATCTCATTCGCCATAGCAGCAAAGACGACAAACCAACCCCTCCCAAACCCCCGGGGAAAGAAAGAATGAAGGGGAAGAAAAGAATGCAGGCACGCTTGACAAAATCATCATGACAGATATTTTTTGACCATAAACCCACACAGCAGCTAAGACACAGTAGGTGCTGAACCCTAAACCCTGACCCTATACCCTCACCTTATCCACCACCTGCTCAACACTGGTAGCCAACTCCTCTCCATTCCTCCTGATCAGATCAGCCAAGTCACCCCGACTCCCTCCCTGGGTTTCACTGACAGTAGGTGTCCCGTTTGGCGGCGTCCCCGTCCCTTCGCCATCACCACTGCTGCTGCCCTCCAGTGCTGCTGCTGCTGCTGCTTTGGCGGCAGTGCTGCCGGGCTTTATGCCAATGTGCTTGGTGATGCGGTCGGCCACCCGGAGCCGCTGCTCTGTGATGCGCTGTGACAGCTTCTTGATATTGTGGCTGGCACGAATGCGTTGTTCCTGCAAACAGCAAGGAAGCAAACAGCCATCAGCCACAATCAACGACAATGCAACGACAGGAAACAATATCTTTGTCCAGTCTTTCCCCCTGGCCAAAGGGGCCTTGAGAAAGAGCCACAATCTTCTGCTGCACAGGCACTGAGTGAGTGCTGACTTGACAGCAGTGCACTGTTGGCTGCCTGCACCTGACTGACTATTGGTGCAATCCAGCCCTGCAAATCAGCTGCCTCAAAGATCGGCTGTAGTGCCTGTCATGCTTCACTTTAAGGGCCAGGTCAGCTGGGACAGCCTGTGCAGTAACGTGAGACAGCATGGGCAGTACTATACGTTTGTTGATCTCCATGGCCTGAACTAATGGCATGTACTTATTATACAACTTTGTGCCCAAGTTGTACAACAACTATCTGCCATTGGATCAGGCCATGGAGATTGGCAAACGTATTGTACTGCCCATGCTGTCACATGCTGCTGCATAAGCTAACCAGCACAACCGAGACAGCTGCCTTAACATGCTTTGATACGCAGGTAGAGAAGATATGCTCACAGGGAGGGATCTGCTCTTCAGCACCTGTTCCAGAACCACCCAAATGGACAGCCCACTGCTGCTACAATCCAGCACTCACAAGGGTACAACATAGAAGAGCTGTGCCGGCAAGAATACACACCAACAACAGCAACACAAGCACGCAGACAACAATCAGAAGAAGTTCAAGCTGCTTCAATCTATAGTCATCTCCCACCTTAAACAAGCTCACTCCCAGGTCCTTCCTGCTGTACCCCCTGCTCAGGTTTCTGAGCACATACTCATTATAGTCCTTGAGGATTCGCAGGATGAGGTCACTTGTGGACACACCCTCGGTGCGTTTGGTGGCCTTGAACTTGCCCAGCCGCTTCACCTGTACAGCAGTGCCATTCAGGGTCATCACCTTGACATGCATTTGCAAGACTGATGCACAATAAGCCACTGGACCAAAGAGAGACATCTGTGCACTGAGCACTCCTTAGCTGCTGTCATAGCAGCAGTGACCCAACCACGCACAGGCCAGGTGTATTGATGCACACAATCCAGATGAACCTTCACTCTCTTGCCCCGTCCCCTACCCACACGTTACATCTGCTGTCTCAGATGCTGGACAGCAGACGAGATAAGTGTAGGTAGGGAAGGAGGAGAGGAGGGGGAAGAGGGTTTTGATTGACGCCAGTGCTGCCGTGCAAGCTGCTATCAGCTGTTTATCCTGTCTGTTTCTGCTTCTGCTGTGCATGAACCTGTCTGTGCTAAGCGCTGACCAATGACACACTGCATCTGCTATTGCACCTGCTGCTGCAAGCGTCCTGCTGTTTTGTTGGCTCTGTAGACCATGTAATGCACTTCCTGTCCCATGAAAACCATCTGCCTGGGGCCTCAGGGCTACTGAGACTGTTGGCTGAACCCCAACTGCTGCTGCTGGTACTCCCGCGGACTGCTGCAAGCTGTAGCTGAAACCAGTGCTGTGGAACTGCTGCAAGGCATCCTGCAAGCTAGTGCTGCAAGACATCCTGCTGCTGTGGTCCCGTGGTGTCAAAGTCACGTACCGGGCCATACACATCATCTGCCTGTCCTGAGCTGTCTGCATAGGGAAGATCGTCATGAGCCACAAAGTCAATATTGTGCTTGTCCAGGAACTCTCCATTGATGACCCAGGGGGCGTCCTTCAGCACTTCATCAACCCACCTGCAGGAATGATAGCAGTGTGTAATACAGTGGCAGTGCAGTACAGTGACAATGCAGTACAGTGGTGACGCAATGCAATGGCAATGCAGTACATTGGCGATGCAGCACTGCTGGTGCTGGTTGTGGGCCACAAGATGGCAACAGGCAATGGCATGCAGCATGAGGGTCACTTGGTGGTGGACTTCATCTCCAGCAAGCAGTCCATGGGCATTGCTTGGCTCACTGTGCTTGCATGTCCCGGTGTAATGGCAATTGCACTTGCACATTTATGTTGTGAAGTAGAAAGCATAGTATCCAAGCTGCTGCCATACTGACTATGCTTCCATTGATCAGCTGCCTGCAGGAGCCCAGGATCAGCTGCAGCGCAGCTTCTTCTGCTGTGACAAACTCTCAGTGCCACTCACTTGCAATGCCTTACTGACTCGTATCTTTCATCCTCAGTCATAACTGTTTTCCCCTTGTAGCGGTGTGTCACCGCGTCGCTGCAGACGCCTACTATTAGGTAGGTGTTGGGGAACCTGGATAGTAGGACAGCTGCTGTCAGCGGGCCAGTATACCGGCGATCACGTGTAGATGCTCCCTGGCCAACGCACAAGGGCCAGTAAGGCGGTATAAGCAAGATAGCAGCGTGTAGTACACTCACAGCTTCTTTGCCTGCTCCAACGCCCGAGCGTGCCCAAAGTGGAACATATCAAAAATCCCTGGGGTAGCAAACAGCGAGCTCGCGTAAGCATTCCAACATGGTATATGTTAGAATAGACAATACAGCGAAGCTGCTCACCGTCGGCATAGACTCTGATAGGCCTTCCACTAGGGCCAGCTTCTGCATCTTGGTTTGTTGATGCCGGTTCCGGCTGCTTGTCATCTATGGCCGCTTCTGTTTCTTCTCTACCACGTTTTGTCCTAACACTGCTTCGGCTTTTCTTCCCCATGATCAGCCGTGCTCAGAGTTGACACAACAGTGATGAGAAATTGCAGGCTTGTTCACGGGCGTCTGCCTTCAGCACAGCGGAAAACAGTACCCACAGCCATGCTGCCGAGGGCAACCCTTACTGAGCCCCTTCCTGAGAAGGGGTGGGTGTACAAGTAACACAACTGCCTCCAGCAAGTACGCGACGCACAAGGAGCCAGGTGGACTCGAGATAAACTTTTCAGCGATTTTTCTGGGTATCGGATTGACGAGGGTAGCCGGCCAGATCAACACAGTCATTCCTCAGCGCGACCCATTTGTCGTCACTGCACGCCACGCACCTTGCTTGACAGCGTCGATTGTTTTTGCTTTTATTTGGAAAAATAAGAATAAGCCAGTTCCTTGCCGGTAGGAAGACGCCACAGAGAGGCCTCGACACGTGTTTGCACTGTGCAGCATCTGCTGCAGGACGACATCTAGGTAAACTTGCTTTGCCCAATACCATAGGTCGCAAACACTGCACCAGGTCTCTTTGTAGCTTGTACTGTAGCGTACAGCTGGTTCACGTCATGAAATGGCCCCTGAAAGTGTGTACAGCAGCAGCAGAGCATCATCGCCAGCAGAAAGTCTAGCCAGAGCCTAGAGGGGCCACCCCGCCTGACCCTGATATCTATAGCATCTACAACGCTTACTGCAGGCATTAAGTAAGCGTATTCTGCACCTTCTCCCGTTGTATGCACGACACCATCCATGCAATGCACTAGAAAGATTGCATTTTGCCCACATGCCTGCAGGTACTATTGGCTGTTCAGGGACTCATAAACTGCCAAGTAACCAACAACCCCAGCGTAATGATCAGTATATCTTCCTCGTAACACGTTGAGAAAGCCAGAGCGCAGTCTTTCTATTCCTCAATAAATAGACACAGCAAGCAGTGAGCAACAGGCATACATCAGCATAAGGCTCAGAAGGCAGCTGGCTGCATGCAGGGGCCCGCAGCAAGTATGGAGTTCATCCTCTAGAGTAAATGCCATAACGAACACAGTGTAGTTCTAGCCAAAGTCCACAATCTCTATCAGATCCTGAGGCCCAATTCATCAGCTCTTGTGGAAGAGCCAACAAAGCAGGCAGCTGCTGGAAGCATGCGCAAACAGCAACGCCAACAACAGCCACCTCAGCAGTTTGCTGGGAACGATGACCTGCTGCCACCTGCTCCACCAGCTTTCCCACAACCCGTCAGCAGCTTGCCCAGCAGCACAATACAGCAGTACCTGTCGCATCAATCGTCTGCAGCACTAGTAGCAGGTGCAGGAGCGGTCTATGCCCCAGGCCAACAGCACCAGCAGCAGTATCCAGTTGGCATCCTGCCTATCAGCAGCAGGGCGTACAGCAGCTCCTTGCAATCCCCACAGCACCACCACCAGCAGCAGCAGCAAGGGGTCTACTGGGGTCCAGCAGCAACAGGGCCTCACAGCAATGGCACAGTCGCCTCACACCAGCCTGTGCCATCATCAGCAACAGCAGCAGCAGGGGGTATAGCGCCGTATGGGTATGCAGCCAGTGGTGTTCCTTATAACACTGCCATGGCGCAGTATGCGGTGTATGGAGGGGTGTACGATGACTCCTCGGCGCCGCTGTTGACAGATGCGAGCGGCTTCATGTCGGATATGCTGTTTGCAAACCGGCAGGTAAGAATTCAAGAACGGCACAAGGATCTAAGTCTAGGTCAATTATTAAGGTATAGAATTTGAGTGTAGATTATGAGGTTGCAGAATGGCTCACGGATGCTGACCAGCCTATCCACAAAAGTCCAGGGGACAGCTTGTACTTGTGCAGTGTGGCTCATGGTCTGCCCCAGCAGCACATGATGTAATTTGTGCCCCAAGTTGGTTTGATTTGTCCTGAGATCACCTCAAGTCCTGCTATGCTGAGATCATCACAGATTCGCCCTGCTGCTTCTTCTTCTTGCTGTGTGTAAGTTGGCCTCAGCCTTAGCAGCCCAGTGCTGCCATTAGGCTGCTCTGCTATGTTAGTTGGGCCAACATTGCCGGCTGGCTGGCTCATCCACCCAATCTGCTCTCTGCTGTGCAATCAACAAGGTGTCATTACAGCAATGTTACACATCAGTGTAACATCACGATGGGTCTCTGCACCAGCAACGAATGCAACAGTATCCTCTCTCTTGTCTCTTGGTATGATGCTGCTGATGTTGAGCGTCCTTGTGCCTGCTGCTGTTGCTGCTGGTTGGTGCTTGCAGGTCCGACATGCTTTCCTGCGAAAGGTGCTGGGCCTTGTGACCGTACAGCTGCTCCTCACAGCACTCATAGCAGCCCCAGTCTTTATGCACAAATCGGTCCGGCACTTCTTGCATTCAAACCCTTGGGTGTTTGGCCTGTCCCTCATAATCACTACCACAGTACTCCTGATCATGGCATGGTCAGAGTCGGCAAGGCGCAGATACCCCACAAACTTGCTGTTGCTGCTGCTGTTCACAGTTTCGAATGGTCTACTTGTCGGGATCGCAAGCGCCACATACTCTGAGCAGGCGCTGCTGTTGGGAGTGTTGATCGCTGCCACAGTGAGCTTAGCTCTGATAGTGTATGCCTCACAAACGAGCGTTGATTTCAGCGCTTCTGGAGGTATATTGTACTCAGCGTTGGTTATACTGCTGGCTGTGACGCTGGCAAATTGGTTTCTTGGGTTTAAGACACTGCATTTGCTCATAGGAGGGTGTGGAGCGCTGCTGTTCAGTGCATATCTAGTGTATGATGTGCAGCTGCTGGCATCCGGGGAAAGTTTATACCAGGTTTCGCCGGATGAGTATGTCTTTGCAGCTATCAATGTATACACTGATGTCATCACGTTATTCATGTATATCCTCCAACTGCTGACGCAGCTGCATGGCGGTGGTGATGAAGAGTAGTGCCCAACATGTTGAGTGCTCAAATGCCATGCGTTTAGTTCCTTACTAAGTAAAACCCCCCAAACATAGGTCCACCGGGCTTTAACCTCAGCTAGGGCACAATCTCATTGAAGGACCAAACATCACAATGCTTGCAAATCTGAGTGGGTCAATGTCTGTTTGTTTACTTGCATCATCATTGGTCTATCTGTCTTTCTAGGCAGACCTGTGTTGTGTGTCTGCCTGTCCAGGCAGATTTGTGTGTCTGCCTGCCTGCCTGCTGGTCTCACTGAGGTTACCGTGTTGTTGAGTAAAGATACTCGTGGTTGACATGCTAGAACGAGAAGCTGTCAGCTATCTTGCGCTTGCATAACCCACTCCCATTGCTACTAGCATTACTACCAGGTTGGTGCTAGAGTGGGTCACTGCGCACGCATGGTGGTGGATGGAGAATCTCAGACCGCAGTGCGGTTGGCTGTCAACACCACAGGATCCAGATATCACCATCACGTCCAGTGTCCCACCATGGTACAGGCTGGCACCGGCTACTATTGCTAGTAGCACTGGAAGTGGGTTATGCCATTGAGTGGGGTATGCTAGTGCCACTCGACCTTGTGCATGCCCAGCTAGTGCCACTGGCAGGACGACTTCAGACTAGCAGTAGTACTCAAAGCCTTGGAGTGCTCTCAAGTTAAGACATAGAATGCAGTATTTTTCAAGTTGAGTCTGATTTGTGTTTTGTTGTGTTCCTGCCATCATGAGCCATGATGGTAGTTGGCTCCATACGGGTGGTGACGTCAGCGGACACCTCAGGGACTGAGGTAACTTTCAAATAGTACTATCTCCTTCAGGCCCTATTGATCATGCGAATATAGAGATTAGAGATGACTCATCTATAACTGTACACTCCTACTAGTAATAGCGTGTATGGGCGCCGAGGTCATGGCGCCCAGCCTGCTAGCTAGCACTACGTATACATACTATAGTATCTCGAGATAGGCACTGCCAGGATAATCCGAGGGGACAACATTATGATGACGGTCGGCGCCTTCTGATATGCAGTTTCACCTTGTGATAGGCGCAGGCGTTATGCTTTCGGCGAAGGGAGAGCTTTGCTTGCCGTTGCAAATGCTAGCAGATCCCGCGGCAAGCAACACCAACCGACCCGCCAAGCTTGGCGCTTAAGGGGCCCGACCCTCCAGTGTGGCAACTGGATTGGTTAATTTAGCGTACAGGTTTCTGCAAACACCATTCAAGCTGTTTTCAACATTCATGATGCGTCGTGTCATGACTGCCTATGACTTCTGGGTCCGCTGGTGATCACCGACCAGTGAGCTTTCGAGCCCCTAGGTTGCAGGTTGTGTCCATACAAGAAATAGCATTGAGTGAATTTTTATTGCCAGTTGATGGTACCATACGTGCGTTGAAGTCCACAGAACTGCACACCGGAGTGGGAAGTGTTCACCAGGACGCTTTAAGCTCGCCATCCTTGGCAAGATAATTGCACATGCCGTTCTGCCTTGTTTATAGGATATCAGTCAACGCATGTGGAGCAACGTCACCTGTTCACTAGCAAGTTACACATTGCAGAAGCAGAATCCCTTGATCCGTAGATACCAATCAACGCATTGTAATGATCACTAATCAATTTGAATATGCTGCTGTTCTGCTGGCAGCATGGCTGTTGCTCCTGACAAGCACGGCAGCTGCACAGAACTCGTCCTCAAGTTCATCGACACCCAGCCCACCACGAACACCTACGGCTGGTCAGGGATCCACACCCGCCCATCAGCAAACAGGTATGCATAACATGAGCATACAGCATGCCGCTTACAGCTAGGCAAGGCAGCAGGAAGCCAAAATACCAACCCACCATGGCCGGCTCACCAGCACTGCTGTTGCCAACTTTATACCTAGAGGCAGCACGCGTAAACTCGTTCGTGTTCACGTCACCGACATGAGTATCTGCCACCTTTCTTGACTGCTCTTATGCAGGCTCTTCCAAAGAACCTACTGCAGTATTAACTGCAGTAACCCTGCAACAATTCCCTAATGCTACAGAGGCAGCCAGCAGCAATGCATCTGTGCCACTGCCAACAATTTCCTACAAGCAGCAAAAGCAACAACCGCAGCAGCTGTCACAACAGCAGTCATTGCTAGCAGCAAACAATTCTGCAAGTAAAGGCCTGGTACGAGATGCAGCAGCAGTTGTGTTGAGCACCAACACGTCAGCAACAGCAACAGCGGTACCTATCCATAACATCTCTGCCATTTTAAATAAAGGGCAGCAGCCTAACACAACAGCAGCTTCAGCAGCTGAAGGAAGAGGAGGAACTGCAGTGACAGCCAGCAATGCTGCTGAGTTACCTGCGACCCCAGCCAACACAAGCAAAGCAGCAAGCCCAAGCATACCTCCTGCAGCAGCAGTAGCAGCAGCTGGCAACAGCAAGGCAGCCACAGCAGCAACAGCATCCACAGCAGCAGCAGCAGTGGTTCCATCACCAACAGCAGCAGCAGGTACAATACCTGCAGTGGGACCTGTCATGAAGTATAAGGCAGTCAAGGAATCCAAGGAGCAAGCACAGGTATGTGACACTGTAGACGGATGCCTGCTGCTGTGAAGAGGCCTTGATTCATAATGTTGTAAAAGCTTTTGTTTGTACTTAGACACACACCCATGTATTGATGGTGAAATACTCTCAATGTGAATCTCCTAGCAACTAGTATATCTTAGTAAGATGCCCATTGGAGTGGCCAATTCGGTTGCCGTCTTGAAGACGCAACAATACGCAGCAGTTCAGACCTGTGTGCACTGAATCGCCTCAGATGTCCGACGAGTAGCAGTACAGATAGCATTAAGAGTACTTGACAGTTGTCTGGCAGATGCGGTACATGCACACAGCAGTTCAGGTGAAATCGCGCAGCAGCTGTTGTTGTTCAGGTGTACTTAAACCAGCAGCAGCACGCCACAGTAAGGCACGCGTAGCAAACATCAAGCAGTGTCAGATGATCACCCGATTACCATGGCATTGTCCTTCCTCAAATCATGGAATGAAATCAGGCCAAGATTGTATATAACTTACTGGATGATTGTTCAATTCAGATGATTGTTCAATTTAATGGTTGTTCAGCACCTTGTGCCACTCACCCAGAACTGTGCAACCGATGCTGTTGCAGATACTTTTGAAGACTGCTCCTATACTTCAGCCCGGCCAGAAAAGTGCAGTCGCTTCCTGGCAGTCGGCCAATGACATGTGCACCCAGTGGCGGGGTGTCAAGTGCCACAACAGCCGCCTTGCAGATATCAGCCTGCAATACATGGGCCTACATGGAAGTGTGCCCAAGGAATGGGCCGCACTCGCTCCAAGCCTGTCCGAGATCATACTCACCGACAATAACCTTACAGGTACAATCCCACGAGAGTGGCGTGCCTTGAAGCAGCTGTATTTGGTACAATTGGACGGCAACCAGCTGACGGGGCAGATTCCTGCAGAATGGAGCAGCATGCCGCGGCTGACTACTGTGCGACTCAGTAGAAACCGCCTGGACGGCAGTCTGCCGGTGTCGTGGGGCAAGATGCAAGATCTAGCAGAGCTGTACCTCAATGACAACCAACTGACCGGTACTCTGCCAAAGGAGTGGGTGAAAATAGGCGATCTGTATATCATGCGGCTGGATGGCAACAACTTCAGCGGGTCAATTCCAAAGAAATGGGCTGATATGTTCAGTCTCAAGTTCATTTCCCTGCATGGGAACCCTGGCCTCACAGGGTGCCTGCCATACTCATGGAAGGACAATGTGCAGTTCCTGAGTAAGGCCAATAACTACGAGTACACGTTCAACATAACAGCCGAGGGTGTGTTAGATAACACACAAATAACAGGGTGGTGCGAGCAGGATGGCTTGTCACACCAGGCTACTTTTGTAGAAACGTCAGGTGATGATGGCAATTGACGACCGCATGCTTGTTCTTGGTGATAGAGCCTCTGCTGCCTGGCAACTGGCAACGCGTACGCTTTGCCAAGTGACAGCATTGTGCAATGCATCAAATCTCTTTGTGCACCGCACATAGTATGTGCAAGCTAGGCTTCTTGCGCATTGGTACCACAGTACCTTGGTACCAAACACACTGGTATTTGCTGAATTGCACTGAGCGATAAACACAGCCAGTGAACACAGCTGCCTGTTAGCTTATCATGATCGGTTCAAGCTTGAGCTCAAAGCACAAACGCAAGGACATCCTTTCTGCATAATGGTTTATTGGCCGGTGTGTCGTCAGCACCTGTGTGCATTTTTTGCGCAGAAGGCACAAGCCAGCCAGATACTTTTTGGGTAATTCCCCTCAGTGGTATGCTTTGGGTTCAAAGAGGGCAGATTATAGCACATATTTGCGCCTTATCCCAACATAAACCTCTGTCCGGCTCGCTTAATGATGCATTGATGGTAGCAGCACAGCTCAGGGCAATGAATGCTGAGCTTGCTGGGCAGCAGCTGCAGGGCCTGGTGGGTCTACTGCTGATAGCTATGTCAACAGCTGAAAACATGCATTGGGAGATAACTACTGGTCAATTAGTTGCGAGCAATTGTACAGCCTGCCAGATCTTGTACTGTTGCAGCTGTTTGCTGCTTGTGTATGTTACATCCGTCATGCTACAAGCAATCTTGGACTGTGATGGTGCCCTTGACTTTGATTCACTGGGATATGCTGTGCCAGTGTGGCGGGCAGCAGAATCTACAGCCTAATGAGTGTAGGTGAGGCCCTCAACGGTTGAGGTGACTCGAATGATCTGAAGTACCTGCCATCAGCGATCCCAGACGTTGAACAGCTGGCTCAATTGATCTTGCTGTATGTGCATACCTTCTGTGATCAAATCCTGTGCAATGAGTGTAACTGAGCTTGGTGACACTCGTGTTCACAACTTGGTTCGAAAAGGAGGCAGTGCTAGCTCCTGCGGCACGTTATGCACTTGCTTGGGCACATTTTTGAGCCAACAGACTCAAATGAGTGCTAGGCGTTGAGGTACATCCATGGATTTGGGGGCTCAGCAATAACAGTCCTGGATGTGTTTCATGACTCCAATGTTGTTGGTGACATACGTCAGAATTTATCTTGCAACTGCCAAGAGATTTGTAACCTTGTAATATCCGATATTGGGCCATCTAGGTAGGCCGGCCTGTGCATAGTTTGTAGGACAAGTTCTAATTTATGCCACTCCGTGGCGGCCACGGCTTGACATTGTTCATGGGTGTGGAGCTTCAGTAGGGAAGGTTTATTCGCTGCACATGAAGCCGCTACGTGCATACCACAGAGGTTTTAAACACTGTGTGAGGCACACTGCTGCTTCCTTTGAATGAAGAATTACTCATGGATTGATCAATGTCTTCATTATTCACATGATCACAACGCTTTATGCAGTCCCAGTGACCAGGACTGCATACTATCACCTGTGATAGTGTTGTTTCATTATCATTCATCTGCTGTTGCTGCCCCTGCTTCATTGTATGGTGACCAGGCTGCCGTGCATGTGCTTGCAAGCACACAATTGTGCTTCAGCCAGGCAAAGTAAACTGGCAGGGTCCTGGTATCGTACTTATAAGTACTAATTAGTGGCAATGGTCCTGGGGCTTGTGCACACATTGATAGATTGTAAAAGAAACTAAGCCATGCAGCAAGTTGTGTGCTGATTAAATGCGCTGATATCATATCAGCATGCATCATATGATGCGTTGGGGCGCCACCCTCGTGTGATGATTATGTCTGCAGGCAGCTGCCGCTGCGGCAGCGGCCTTGGCTGTCCTTGCTTCCCATTCAGCTGCCACCGACGTCCTACACCAAGCGTTACCGCTGAAAGGGAGGAGAACGCATGGGTTGTTTCCCCGAACCCGGAGCCGCTCTCGTTGTCAACGATGAGAAATCAAGAAATCTAGTGTGCAATGCATCATCCTAGCTAGATGCTATAGCGCCCAGCGCAGATGCTGCAGCAATTGCCTTCAGGGCGTTCAACTTGTCAAGCTTCACAGCTGTGTTTTTAAAATGGTCTCGATGCTTATGAAACAGCTCAGGGTCGAGTTAAGCAGTACACAAGGTTGCTGAAGCAGCGCAGAACGCTCTAACTAGCTCTGTCATTTCCTCCACACCAGTATGCAGGCAATAAATGTGCTTGCTGCACTGAATCCCCGCGATCGCAAGCCAGACACCTCCAGGAAGGCGGACAGTCAACGTACCGCGTCCAGAGACTGTTGCATGTGCGACTGTTGTTCTCATCCATGAGAAGCGGGCTATATGTTCGTCGCCTGAAACCAATACAGAACCTTCTATAGAGTTACGTTGCGATCTGCCAACCTCGACCATTACCTAGGCCCCCTTGAGAGTGACGTTGCGCATCAGTTTCAGTATGAGGCAGTCTTTGATGTTGCTGGCGGTTGTCGCGCTCTCCTGTGTTGCTACGACGGTGCTTGCAGGTGAGCACAAGGACCCAGATACATCCCAGTATATACTACTTTGCTTCAATTGTGGCGCCCTAATACACGCCTTACAACGAAGAATAACCAATATACCAAGCAATATCACATTTTTGCTATAATGTGTACTCTTGGGGCCCTCTTGTGGGCCCCCTTCCTTTTGTCGATCGTTTGGAGCGGCACCGTGAACTTTCTTATTCTCCATTCTGCCAGTCTCCTCACCATATACATGGCTACTACTTGTTATGTTGAGCAATTTACAACCTCACCACCATGACCATGACCCTCCTCGTCTTGCCCTGCTGCTTGGTGCTGCAGTTGCAGAAATACCGATTGACACTGTTGCATTCCCCAGCTACTTCCAGTATATTCAGAACCAGTGCTATACTCAGCATAACGCAGCTTGCGACCAGCTTACCGCTGCCATTGGATGTGGCGCTGGCAGCTCCCCAAATGCCTGCGCTGGGGACACCTGGGTCTACCCAGTTGCCAACTACGCACAAGCCGCTCGTCGAGGCTGTGAATTTCACACATGCTACCACTACCTGTCGTGCCCCTTGCAAGCACCTGATGCGGCATCAGCCAGGTGCTCTGTGGTCGATCCAATTACCTTGACACCAGGTAACAATGCTATGTTCTGCAGCAGTGCAGCCTGCTATGCATAGCATATGCATCATCTGCTACTAGTAGTTGCCCATAAACTGTCAATTGCAAGCCAAGTTGACGTTACAGTGTCTTCTCCTATGGTTACCTCAAGGCTGCTTGACGCTTCAGTAAATCCTGCAGTGCTCGTCTTGTGAACCACAAGCAGGGGTACATAGATGGTGTGGCTGCATGATGCTCCAGCTGGCTCCACACTTGTATGCGCCGTGCATAACAGTTGGGCCAACTGTCACATCCACAACTTGTTCAGTAATTGTTGCAACCACGGTGGTGGAACGCTTGTGGGATACCGCATCAAAAATTGGTGTACCTGAAGCATTCGACGCTGAGTCAATGATTGGAATCAGTTATGTGTTGTGCTACTCAATGTCTTGCAGCGCCCCTGAGTACAGTGGACCCTAACTCTATCCTGCAGTGGTCCAACTATGTAAGAACCTGCTACGGAACCAGCTACAATCCCGCCACCACTACCCCGGCTACCTGCGCACAGCTGAGTGGAGACCTGTGCACCCGCCCAGATGTCAGCTGTTATCAGGGTTTCACATACTTCAACGATCAGGACACCGGATTTCCAGCTTTGAGCTCTGATCCCAACACCATTTCTGTGTCATACGCTGGTCTGCTAACCGTCACCACGACAGGAGTAGTTGGGGCGGTGTCAAATCTAGCTGGACGCAAGTTCTTGTGAAGCGAAATCACAACAACCCAAAACTGAGACAGCCTGTATGTGATATCCACTTAGTGGCAATATGGTGACCGTGGCGAAGCAATCCGATTGCAACTGTCCAGTGGACAACTGGTGCATCTTCTGCATTGACAGCTGGAATAAGATCATGCATCATGCCATTTTTCTCATGTCGATTGCTCAGAATAAACAGTGATTGATTACAGCTTGGCAGGCTCATGTGCCATAAGGCAGCTGTTGCCTGGGACAGTTTGTGTTACAGGTCAGCAAGTTGCAAGCTATGAGTGCAGCCTGCGCTGCTGCTGCAGCTGCTCAGCCTGGTGATGTCTTTTGCCATAGGTGTGGGGAAATTGGTTTGTGGCCCACATCAGGCCGATAAGCTTTCAGCCCATTGGTGCTTATAACGATCTTGTGCAAGCTCAGTACCGTTGTGACTATCGATATCCGTATATTGATGGTCACAACGGTACTGAGCGTGCTTGCTTTTGCTATACTATATGCTGGCAGCACTGTTAATGCCAATATTGATGTAAAAACGCATGTAATGGTCGTCTCACCGTGTCTTAGGCTCAGTGTCATCAATCAGTGATGACTCATGTTGCAGTACACAGTCCTTCCTTCCAGCTTTTGTCTAACTGAACTGATTTATGCTACCTTGTTGCCCTGTCCCAATCAAGGCCGATTGATATTGTTGATTCCACCGTATGCAGCCGATGGTGCATGCCCTGCAGTAGGTTGCTATGACCTTGGGCCGTCTACAGTGCAGAATCAACGGTGGCTTATAGAAATTTTGTTGATCTACTTGCAGTCTACTGACGTGAGGGATGCCATTTGCTGCAGCATTAAAAAGGAGGATGCTACCCTCCAAGGATGGCTGTGGCTGCCAGCTGCACCTTCGCTTGCGAATGGCAGTGTATTGAGGACGATTCTTTGAAGTGTGTTTCATAAGATGCGAACTTCCTATGAACATTTATTTACTGGCTCCAGCATATCTGGTACATAGGCCTGTCATTGCCATCAGACATATATCGCCAAAAAAGAACAAGGGTCGCTCCTCATTGGCTGCTGATGATTGCATCGCTGCAGCGGGTCAGGGCCTACTGCTGTGAGTGGCACTCATGATACTACTATTGACCAGTGGTCGCCAGTTATCTGATAGTACCACAGCGGTACAGCAGTGCACAACCCTTGGTTGCGGACCCGGTTCGGGTAGTAGCTGCCAGTAGGGTCGTACCATGGTCTGCAGATGTTGGTCTGTTCAGTGAACACGATGATCAGCATTGTACTCATAGCCAGCTGGTAAGCAACTCAGTTGGTGACCTTCAGTTTACAGCCATATTGCCCCACTGGTAACCTGGCATCATCAGAAGTTCTCTGGATAAGTGTCACACACTTACAGTATCTCTGGTATGACTCCGAGGCTTGTCAGTCACCAATAAACGGTTTCTTTTACAATACAATACTGCTCATTGGATGACAAACGAACAAGTGCAGGCCAACAGCCACTTTTACATGCATAGCATCAACATCACTAGTAGTTGAGCTATTCCAGGAAATTTCCTGGAGGCTGGAACAGTGTAATAGTGCTGGAGGTTTCACAGCACGACTACATAAGCCAGTTGACTGCTACAATGTTGCAGTTTAACTCAGTTTACATGAAGCTGGGTCGACTGCAACAACAAGCATATCAACTTTTTAGATTGTTGGCAACATGTTATAGGCACAGGATTCATAAAACCAACATGTGCATGCATTAGCGGTGCAACTGCTTGTCAGACCCAGAAAAGAACTGTACCAGCCACAAACAGCCTCTGCCATCTTTATCTGCACCTTCGCTGATGCGACATATACACGCAATTTCTCTCGTATCATCTGACTGACAACTGCCACAGTTAAATTGCCAATCACAGTATGCATTATTGAGTCAGATTGCAAGCAAAAGTTTCCGAACTGCTTCAGACTGCTATCTTTGCAGCTGCCAGCCTTCCCATCTGTTAGGCAAAGTTTGCGGCTTTGGCATGCTGTCCCTTAGTACTGCTGCACCAGCTGCTGCATTTGCGGCGCTGGCATCATGCTGCCATTGTATGCGTGTGCCAACGACAGCTTATTCATTTTGGTGCCCCAGTATGCGTTACTCCATTATATTCTGATTATTCAATTCTCATAAACGACGATGCTTTTTATCTTATTCTATTTGTCCTTTGTACCAAAGTACGGGTTAGTGTCACAATCCTCTGTTGAGGGAGGAGAATCTTGGATTCGGCTCAGAGCTTCCTGCACATAGGAGCAGACAAAACAAACAACTTAATGGATCCAGGCTCCTCAGCAAAAGATTTCAATCTCCAGACCCACTCCTTCTATTTCTGCTGCTCGCCCATGTATCATGAATATATAGCAGTGGGAATAAGGATTGTTCTCCAACAAGAGTAACAATAATATTCATTGTTCAAGGTTGCAGTCCTCATCATGCTTTTGTTTGGTCTCCTGCCCTGCAAAGATCTGCAATACAACCGTTGTATTCAGGCTGAACCACCAGTACTGCTCCTACTGCCAGGCCCTTGGGGCCTGTGCCAAACTTACCAGCAGTGTGACGCACTCAGCGGGTCAGCTGAGCTGCAGGTCTCAGAGCACTTACATACTGGCACTGAACCGAGATCAACCGCTTGTCATGGCAAGCCACATGCATGCCAGGCACATAGTATGTCGGACAA
This sequence comes from Coelastrella sp. MACC-549, assembly GCA_018290735.1. Lineage (NCBI taxonomy): Eukaryota > Viridiplantae > Chlorophyta > Chlorophyceae > Sphaeropleales > Scenedesmaceae > Coelastrella > Coelastrella sp. MACC-549. Next base: position 24,044 of record JABEVS010000369.1, read on the forward strand.
TGCAAAGAACACACAGCATCGGCAGGGTGGGTAACACAGCCCGTCATTGATTTGGAGTGCACTGACCTCGATGATCTCTTTCCATGTGTCCACAACTCCCCCTTTGATGTATGCCTTGTCCTTGGCCCCGTTGTTGATCATGTTCTGAGCCAATTCTTCAGGGTCTCTCTGACGAGTTACACCGCCACAGCCGATATAATAGTACTGCAGCAGTGTACAGCAGCATTAAAGGAAACACTCCTTTGTTGAAAGTTGCTCGAGGATAGTTGATCCATGAAATGCAGTGCACACTTGTGTCTCATATTAGATCTGTGACCTTCAAGCGAAAGGACTCACTTAGCCAGCGACTGGAGGCTACGCTTGCGCCGCAAGTGCAACAGAAAAGTATTATACTCTCAGCCTGAGCAAAGAATTCGTCAAGGCCTCAAGCTTAGCAGCTTACAATGCCACCTGACCACCCAAGAAGGAGTTCGGCAGCTTTGACTAGGTGGAAACATTGGTGGCGGCTAGGGTAGCGGCTACGTAAATACCGTACTATCATAGTACATTGTAACATGCGGCATGTTAGTAAGATGTTAGTAACATGGGTGCAGTCACGTTGCAGCAGCGCCTGAGGATCAAGGCTTCCATCGCACCATGCAGCAACTGACTTCTTTGATGATTATACTGTACTGGCAGTGCAGCTGCTGCCACAGCGGCTGAGTCACCCACAGCAGTGGCTCTCAGACCGGCAGTGTTCTGATCACTAGGGTGCCAGTTTTCACGCTGAAGAACATTGTTGCCCTGAATCCCTAGAGGAGGGGTTGATTAGGCGCTTTGGACCCCATCTATTGCGTGAGGGGGGCAGGGGGTTCAGTAGTGATGGTTTGGGCCAGGGCGACCTCCGCTGCCGCAGTGGCCACTGCCAGAGTAGAGCAGATGCCATTGAAATCACGCTGAAGAACATCATCATAGCTTGGATTCCACTTTCAAGTGAAGAAGTTCTTCGCATGCAGTGTAGCTAATGGCCAGGTCACTTTTGGAAGGTTACCTGCATATCAACGAAGAGGTTGCGCTCCTTCTCGTCACCATTCTTGATGTTTTGCAGGGCTTTGACTGTCCGGGCTTGTGCTTCCTCAGCTGACAGTGTCTGCAGGAGCATCCTCCGGGGGGCTGTTCACAATGGCAGCAGCAGCAGCAGCAGGAGCACTGTCAGGTTGATGATAATTTATTGACAGGAACATGCCATGCAGTGCAGTCAATGGTGCCACTGGCAGTGCCACTGCAGCAGGCTGCTGCAGCCAGGGCCTTAATCAGCAGCAATATATTGCTGTTTTGCTGAGGGTGTGCAGCATGTAGTTATCGGCTGGGCTAATTCAAGGTATGGCATGCTGCTGACTGCTGTGTACCATGACTTGCTTGTAAGAAGAACAAATGGCAACCTGCTGCCGCATGCAAGAGGTCTTATTAGGCCAGTATGTTGAATGTACGAGGCTTGCAGTGGCAATGCTGCAAGCTGATGCGGTTGAAGGCTGCTAACAGGTGAAGTCTAAGAGTTTGTTAGACTCGCATGTCATGGAGCAGCTGCGATAATGTGCACGCGCGCTGCTGTGTGGTCGCAGCAACTGTTCCTTGCAGATGCCTCAACTTACCGGACAGACCACTTGCTGGCGCTGCCGATGCCAGCTGCACGAGGCATACCAGGGCAGCAAACACAACTATGGATGATATGTTACGCATTGCGGGCGCTGTGGCGAATTGTCGGATGCCTTGTGTGTATGCAGGAACCGGCGATCTAACTGTGAACTTTTCAGATGTTGATTATACCGTTGTCGCTGGGTTCTATAATCGATCAGATTGTTTTTTTAAGTTAACACTCACCTTATGGGTGCCGCAAGAACGAAAATGAGAAGCTTGACCAGTGTTGAAGCTGGTAGGTCGCTGGAAGGGTACACGCGCCACTGTGAAATATGACTCAGGTGTTGGAAGGTTCGCCAGCATAAATGATGAACCACTATGCGTCTATATCACAAATTGCCGCCGGCAAGCTCGGGTCCCGATGCAATAGGCGCTCTACAGCAGCTGCATCTTGCCGGCATTCTTCAAAGTTCCACGCTCGTAGGCATAATTGGTTAGTGTGCATTAGTGTCATCACGCATTCACAGCAGAATGGAAGGTATCTTTATGCCTGTTACAGGTTGATGATCTCCCAATTGAGAGCGGAGGGCAGCCAACTACTCCCAATATTTGGCACTGCCCCGGGGGCTGACCAACTGATGGTGGGCAGCAGTAACGTAACACACTGGCTTGTTCACAGTCTGATCACCTTAATTTGCATGCATGCTGACGCTGGAGGAGGATGGATTCACTTTGAAGCTGGAATTCCAGCTGGACTCTATGTTTTGACCAACGTCTGGAGCAGTGGACTGCAATCAAGCGTTTCCAAATAAGTGGTTTTAACCGTATATTGTTACAGTCCGAATTCAACCTAGCACTGGCATCCTTCAATGCTTGCAGTGCATATCAGGAGCTTGGACAGCTCTGCCTAAAGAAGAGTCATACACATGCCATGCAACTTCAGATTGTTACAACTTGTACAACTTAAGTAAGCTTGAAGCTTACTTAAGTTGTCGACTGGAGTGCCTGAGGCATGTCTCTAACTCAGCATGAGGGCGTCAGGCCGTGCTGCAGTGTTGCAGGTTCAAACCCCTTTGCGAACACACTACGTTTGCTACATATCTGTTGAGGCACCAGGAGCTATCCCGCCAGGAGCTCAGCAGTGCCAAGTGCTCCCTCATCACCGTGGTGAACAAATGACTTGTGAGGAAGTACTTCTGCTGGACGTAATCAAGTGCTACAGCGGCAATACACAGCATACCAGGGTGGCGCTCCCAACGCATGTCAGCGCATTTGCCATAGCAGTTCAACCTGCTGCATGGCTCAGTATCTTTACAGCTGGCTTCAGCTGAACAGGCACCAACCAGAGTCAGAAACAGAGATGTTGCTGCTCTTGCCAGCATTATGTTGGAGGCAACACCCTTTGCTGCTGCTGTAACTGCTGCAGCAGCTGCAACTGCTGCAGAGTAAGACCCTGCACTGGCTGCTGGTGTGGCTGCCGCTGCTGCTGCGGTGGCATTCCCAGCAACTGCTGCTGCAACTGGAGTGGCATGATGCCAGCGGGGCGCCCTGCTGCTGCTATCATTGGAGCAGCAGCAGAAGATGGCAGCATCATCATCATTGGAGCAGAAGTTAGCACAGGATACCTGATCCCTGCTCCTTCGCCTCCTCCTGCTGCTGCTGCTGCTGCTGGTGGCCTCGGCAAGGCCAAACTGCCCATTCCCAGATTCAGTCCAACCTGTTGCAGGGGAACCGAAGCAACTCTTGGAGGTGCTGCTGCTGCCGCTGCTGGAGGCATTCCTGTCATAGATGCTGGGATACCAACTGCTGGCATACCTCGCTGCTGCCCCACCCCTGCTTGTGGTAGTGCTGCTGCTGCTGCTGCTCTCAGCCCTGCAAGCATGCCAGTCAGTGGTGCTGACACTGCTGCCGGTGCTGCTGCTGCTGCTGGTGGCGCAAAGAAACTGTGCATTGAGGTTGCTGCAGGCAGCCGTTGGGCAGTCATGCCAATTCCGTTTGCAGCCGCTGCTGCTGATGGGGTTTTGCCGCCAACAACAAAGGCCCCAGGTTTCAGTGCTGCGCTGCTGCTGCTGCTGTGCGGCATTATGCCAGTGCTGTGTGGCATAATGCCAGTGATGGGTTGCAGTGATGCTGCCACTGGCTCAGTCTTGCCAGACCCAGCAGCAGCAGCAGCAGCAGCAGCAGGGTTTTGGGCACATTTTCTAGGCTGATCCAGTTCCGCCAGTATCCTTGCATCCACGCCTACCGGCCCACTCCTAACTCCAGCAGCAACAGGCTTTGGAGGTGCCGCTGCTGCTGACTCCGCCGCCGCCGCTGCTGCTGCTGCTGCTGCTGAGGGGACCATCTGTGCTGCTGCTGCCGCTGCATCTGGCTGTTGGTCCAAGGATGTGTCTCTAGCAACCACAGCAGCAGTTGGTGGTGCAGATTGGGCATCAGTTGGTGCACTGGCAGAGTGTGCTGCTGCTGCTGATGAGGCAGGCACCTCTGAGTTGACACCACCACCAACAGCAGCAGCAGCAGTGGCAGCTGGTGGTGGTGTAGTAGACGAAGTAAGGCCAAGCTTCCGCCGACATTGTTCTACTGCTGCTGCAATCTCTGTGGCAGCAGCGACAGCATGAGGGCTCGGCGTTGGCGATTGCTGCTGCTGTTGAGGTTCAGGATGAGCCACAGCACCTGCTGCTGCTGCTGCTGGATCCTGGCCGGCAGTATCAGCAGCAGCAGCAGCAGCAGCAGGCAGGTCATCCACCACTGCTGCTGCTGGTGGCGGTGATCCAGCAGCCACAGAGTCCCCCGGCAAAGGGAGCGGTAGCTGGAGCTGTGGCACTGCTGCTGCTGCTGCTGCTGCTGCTGCTGGTGGTGGCACTGCTGCTGCTGCTGCTGGAAAGCCCAGTGCCTTGGTTTTCTTGTACAATTTCTCTCCTATTGACTGCAGTGCCTGGATGAGCCGGGTCACTTCAGACCGAGGACGGCCCAGCCTGCCAGGAAGCAGTAGTGCATGACCATCCAAGTACACACCTGCACATAGTATACATTCACAAATTTTCTTCATTATTTTTCTTCTACAAATCTGAAATATCTATGTATCTTTGATAAAGATGATGGGATATGAAACATCTGAAATCAATTTAATCAGATTCGCTCACCTAACCAGCTGCAAAGTATTTGTAACATGGACAAAATGTGCTATCCTTGTGTTTGCAGTAAGCAGCAGTGCGCGGCTGTGCAAGTAAATATCAGCTTGTAAACTTAGTGGCAAGTGATTAAAAGTAACCCACAAAGTGAATGACACGAGTGATGAAAATGATGTGAATGATGCTGATGTGGATAATGATGTTGTGCAGAGAGCGTAAGTTTTGCTGTGCAGGTTCGGAACAATCCTGTTCATCGCGCTGCCGCTGTGTATCAGTCCCACAGCAGGTCCCAAAAAGCAGTTTACGCACCAATTCAATTCATGCAGCTATCACCATTCTCTTAGCCTGATTCTCCAGCTAAGCACTGGCTCGTCCCAAGCCCCTGAGCTATTCTTGAACCAAAAGTCTTTTCTGAGAACCCAACCCTAGAGGCCCCCCAAACCCTCGAAACTCCCAATACACAGTAGCTTTCTCCTAAAACCTAGTAAGACCCCAAACACCCAGCCAACAAAACCCCAAACCCTCACCTTCTTCAGGTCCCGTCTCTTTAATGCAAAGCCCTAGCTTCTCTATGTAAATGCTACGAGATGTAAACAGATCCTTCAAAGCCAGTAGCTGCTGTAACCTGGGACTCTTAAACCCTGTCGCCCCACCAGCAGCACTGCTGCCAGCAGCAGCATGTGGATCATCAACTGCACTGAGATCAAGCAGGGCTGAGAACCCTTGACTGGCAGCAGCAGCAGCGCTTTCCGATTGGCTGAGATCCAGCGCCAGCCGACTGGACTGCTGCTGCTGCTGCTGGGCTGCTAGTTCGCTGGCCTCTGCTGCTGCTGTCGCAGGTGAGTCAGCAGCAGCAGCAGCAAGAGGAGCCTGTGGAGCAGCGGTGGTGTCTGTTGCCTCCTCACTATTGGGTGGTATCAGTGCTGCTGCTGCCGCTGCTGCTATTGCTGCTGCCTCTGCTGCATCAGACACCCCTGGTAAAATGCTGCTGCTTGCAGCAGCAGCAATCGCACCAGGGTGCGGTACCAGATCAGGTTGCTGCTGCTGCTGCTGCTGCTGACTGGCAGGTTCTGGTGGCTGAAAGTATTTGCTTGTGCAGTGCCGCTTGCCTAACTGAGCCTTTCTACGATTTACTGATACAGGTCTCCCTGCTGCTGCTGCTTCATGTTTAGCAGTGCTGCCAGCAGCAGCAGCAGTGTGTGCAGGCTTATGCATTTTCGGCTCCTTCTGGATTTTAGGAGGCTTATAAACTTTTTGCTTCTGCTGTTGCAACGGTTTGTGTGCTGTGTATGCCAACTGCTGCTGCTGCTGCAAGTGCTGCAGGTGCTGTTGGGCCTGCTGCTGCTGACCATGCTGTTGCTGCTGCTGCCTCTGTAGCTGTGCAAACAACTGCTGCTGCTGCTGCTGAGCAAGCAGTAGGTTGAAAGGCACACCATTTGAGCCTCCTAAGGACACCATTGGCTGAGGCTGCTGCTGCTGCCGCACTTGCTGCTGCTGCTGTATCTGTTGGATCTGCTGCAACTGTAGGGGCAACAGGGCTGGCCTTGGTTGCTGCTGCTGCTGCTGCTGCTGCTGCTGGGCTCTTTGCTGATCCAGTATATTCTTCTGGTCAGCGCCTATTGCTGATGCACCTACTGCTGCAGGCTGCTGCTGCTGGAGCTCAAATTTTAATCTCTTCGCAAAGTTGTCATCAGGCGCCACAACAGAAGTCGACACTGCTGCCGCTGCTGGCCCCCGAGCAGCAGCAACAGCAGCAGAAGCTGCAGGATCCAACAGCAATGCAGGCCTCTTCACACCAACAAAAGCTGCTGTACTCTTACCATTTGCTTCTGGTGCAGCAGCAGCAGCAGCGGGTGCAGCTAGGTTGCTGCCGACAGGAGCAACTGCAACCTGTGGTACTGCTGCTGGTGCTGCTGCTGCTGCCGGGGCTGCTGCTGTTGCCGGGGCTGCTGCTGCCGGGGTTTGAGGTTCTGGTGATGGTTCTGGAGTGATCAGATCTGCCATCAAAGCCATGAAAGATCCCATCGGCTTGGATTTCTGCTGCTGTTGATCTGATTTAGCCATCATCATCATTTGCTGCTGCTGCTGTGGGGGTGGCATAGAAACTGGCAACTGCTGTTGCTGTGTGGGAAGGACAGCAACCGGCCACTGCTGCTGCTGCTTAGTAAGTTGCACAAGCTGTGGTTGCTGCTGCTGGGCTGGTTGCGCAGGCAACTGTACATGCTGCTGCTGCTGCTGTTGGGTAGGTAGCACAGACACCGGCACCTGCTGCTGCACCTGCCGCTGTTGCTGGGGCACGACTGCAGGCTGCTCACGCGCAATTGACAGGTTGGACACCATTTGCTGCTTGGAAGCATTCAGCAGCTGTTGCTGCTGCTGCTGCTGCTGCTGTGCTGCTGACAGTGCTGCAGCAGCATGTGCCAGCTGCTGCTGTGGCATCAGCACCTGCTGCTGCTGCTGTGGCATGACCACCACCTGCTGCTGTTGCAATGCTGGTTGTGTCTCAGCACCGTGCTGCTGCTGTAGCACACTATATACTTGCTGCTGCTGCTGCTGTGGGCCGTTGCCAGGGACAGCAGCAGCAGCAGCAGCAGCAGCAGTCAAATTCAGCTCAGTGAGTGGACCAGTGGAGAGTTCCCCAGTCTGCATCATCTGCATCAGCATCTCTACTGCTCCTCTGGCAGTGTCTTCTAGTTCAGCTCCTATTGCAGAAAACAGCACAAGTGTCAGCCAATACTTCAATCAACAACTGCCGAAACCTGCTGCTGCTGCTGCAGGAGACGCAGAGGGGCTTAGCCATCCTGCTGCTGCTGCTGTGCAGGAGTTGCAGTAGCAGCTTCTGGCAGCAAATGCAGCCGGCTAGCTACATGCTGCACAGCAGCGGCAGCAGCAGCACCAGATGATGAGCAGCAGTGACGTGAATGATATCCAAGACAACTTTGAAGGCTACAGAACGGCCAGGTTATAGTTTCTTTTCTAATTGAATGCTTCACTCCACCTACCTTGCTTGTCGCTAATACTCGTCCGCCAATGCCAATTGTTGCTGCCTGTCAATCATTACCGATTGCTGCTGGAACATCCGTGCATTGCTGAACAGGGCCAAATCTGGTGCTGCCACCACTGGTGGTACTGTCTTCAGCAAATGATGGATGACCACTGATGTTGCTGCTGCTGCTGTTGGTTGCACGAGCAGCTGCAGAGATCCTGCAAGGGACAACAGAGCAGCAGGTGTTGCCATGTGCAGTATTGCAACTACCATCCTCCAATATTCAATTTTTGGATCTAATTCTTGGTCTAGATCCACTTCACGTACTAGTTTGACTGTCAATGAGCGAAAGCCCAGGTGTACAGATGATAGTTTTAAAGTGATAGCAATGGCAGGCTTCGCAGTCTGTCCTGCAAAGGGATGCCATGCTTGGTCGGTTCAAAATGCTTAAAAAAGCTGGAAAACAGTAAATGCTTTCAGTTCGATCTAGCCATTGTAGATGAACAGAGCTGTTTTGGGACAGACGTGCTCTTATTAGGTGTCAGGTGGAGGGGGGGAGATGATTTGGCCTACATTGCTGCTACAACTTGTCACCTATGTGGGTCTGAAGCACATTATCACAGATTTGGAGGCTTGGTCAGGGCTTATTCATTGCTGCTGATTATATGAGGAAAGAAGATGATTTATCAATTTACTGTGCACATACCGTGCAGGAGCACAACGTCATGGCCATGGAATGACACTATGAGAATGGTAATTAATTCAGATTCGCGCTTCTATGTAGGTTAATTTTGCGGTTAGAGGGCTGTTGTGGCTGAGGGTGGGTATGTCGGACGTGCTGAATTTCAGGAGCACACTGCAGGACTGTCTCGTCTGTCGAGGGTCTGATGATGCTGTTCTCGCCTGGCTGCTGCACTGCAGCTGTAGCACTACAGAAGGCTGCTGCATAAGCGTGATGAGATCTCGAGCAACGCCCAGGAGTCTGCCCGGACAGGCATGCATGTGCTTGTTTGCTTGCTTGGCCCATTCTTGGCAGTTGCATCTCCTTTGTACAGGCGGTGCACATCGCTGCGCTAAAAGCGGATGTGATTGCTACGGGAACGTTGTTTCATTTAGAATCTTATTTTTTTGCGTTCAGGTAACCGCTATTGCTTGGAACTTGAAGACAAAGGGGAGGTTGAACCGACAGCCTGGTCTGAGCTGTCGGAGAGAAGACCGATTGCGCAATAAATCTTGACACAGATTTCCTGCCACCTTACCTTGACGCCAGCCGCAAGCAGCCTCCTTAGATCTGCGTTTGATAACTCACACGCACAGGTCTTGTTATCTGGACACCTGCTGACGAAACGACGAAGCGCATAGGTTTGCTGATGAATGCATATGCAATAAGAAAAAACGCAAAACAAGGGGCGGACCTATAGCCAACTTCCAAAGACACGCCATTGTTTCGAAGGGCTCCATCCCTTGTAATCAGCTGCTTGTTGACCTCGGCACAGCACCTCAAGGCCTGGCAGCTGCCTGCAACCTGTTTCAATCACAGCTGCACGTTAATCTTGCATTCGCATGTGCCAATAGAGCAGATCGAAATAAGTCTAGGCAAGTACTGCTGGATTCTGCGCACTGAGCTGGGCAAGACGCAGCAAGACAAGCTTCACCATTTTCCATGTGTACTCCGTGCAGCTGAGTTGCACTTTAGGGGCGTCGTGCACTAACGCGACTGACAGACTGAAAACCTAGGCACGCAAAAACCAATGACAAGTCCCAATACAGGCCTCCTTTGGCATGCTTGATTATGTGATTGTCAATTTTACATAATTTAGATACATTTGAGCGCGCTTCACGTTGGCCTCCAAGCCTGCTGGCCGAGAAATCCCAAAGCCCACCACCAGCGTTTGAACCGTTATAAGTCATCAAGGTCGACGGCCTGTTGTAGCGCCTGATTGATTTATCTGCGACGAAAATGAAAAAAGATGTGTCCTCACGACACTCCTGGCGCATGAGGCCTTGCAGCTCCAAAGTACACGTGGTGCAACGCTGCAATCGCATTTTTGCTTGGAAAAGCAGCCCAAGCGTATATATAGATGCGGGTTCACTACAAATCTTGCCGTCCAGGTGTTGTTGTACTTGTCCACTTATATGACACGGTCGCATCATATCAAGCCGTACAGGCAAAGCTCCAGTACTACTTACTCATATCGCTGCAACAATTTCCAAATCTTGCCAGCTCCCGACCAATGACAGGCCAGACGTGTCGGAGAAGTGAGAAATTGACACAGCAACAGCAGCTCAAACGGGGTAGTCTGCTGCAGACTTCGCGGTTCACTGATCAGCTGCTCGAATGTGGCAGCCCGAAGGCCAATGCAGGCACAACAATGCCAACAGTTTCTTAGCAAAACACTGCATGGGGATTCCAACTGCAGCATGGACTCCAGCTGGTTTCTGACCTGCCAGCCAGCATCTCCTGCACAAGAGGAGGCTGCATCTACTGCTCAAGTACTTGCTGCCTCCTTTTCTGCATTAGCTGCGTCAAGGTAAGGCTTCATTTCGTCACTCTCATACACCTTGAACATGACCTGGATTTCAGCAGCACAGGGCGCAATTTTCTGTTGAGCGGCAGAGCAGGCCACACAGGACTATCCCATGACCAGGCTCTGACACTTGGCCTGCCCACACTCGCTGCCAACGCTGCTTGAACATTCAGCACCGCCGCATCAACTCCAGGTACTGCTCTGTGAACAGCAGAGTGGTGAACTAGGTGTCACTGAGTGCCGCTTGTAAAGCAGGACCCTATAGCACCTAGTTCACCACTCTGCCAATTGCTGCAGTTGCTGTCTCTCCTGACCACGACAGCCTCCCTTGTCCTCTGCAACTGCTTTTGTTATTGTTGCGCCCTGGTTGTGCTCACCTTGCCGGTAGCCTCATCACGTGTGATGGTGGCAAGTTCAACCTTGTCTACTGTAAGACTGCTGTCCATGCTTTTGCTCAAAACCTTGATCAGAACCCCAATGCCGTCAGCGACCTGGAGCAACAGAACAGCAGATGAAGATTTTGATCAGCTTGCATTCCTCTTTCTACAATGCAGTACGACTAAAGCTACCTTGGACAAGCGACATTTGCTGCTGCTGATACATAGCACACACAAGTGTACTGCACGCAGCAGCTGCAGTACAGAGCAGTACTACGGGTACCTTGGTGTCCTCTTTGAACTCTGTTTTCAGCAAGTTCTGTGCTGCTTGATGCCCTGCACCGATGGCAACAGCTTTCCAGCCACCATAGTTGCCACTGGGGTCTGACTGGTACAGCTGGAATCCATAGTGCTCATCCCAGCCAGCATACAGCAGTGACACGCCAAACGGCCGCTGGCCACCAAATTGTGTGTAGCCCTGCAAATGACAATACAGTGACATGATGAAACATGCACAGATAGCTGAGATCTCAAAAGAAAAAAGCAGAGGTGCTGATGCACACACTGGTGATGCTGGTTGCAGATTGCGGCAAGTGGTTGAAACACTAAGGGTCGAAACAGTACAAGATGAATGCACAGTCAGCATCAATTTGTACATGCTAGCAATGCCGCTGCTGCAGGTCGACAGCAAGCGGCTCTGTGATCTTCAGATCTGTCTTGTGGCTGTTGGCTTGGGGTTCAGCACTGGGGGGGGGGGGGTTGTTTCTTATACCCTTCTAGAGTTGTATAAGAGCCCGGCAAAAGGCTCCCTCATCCCCGGGGTGAACAAATGACTTTTGAGGAAGTACTTCTGCTGGACGTAATAAAGTGCTACAGCGGCAATTCACAGCCTACCAGGGTGGCGCTCCCAACGCATTTCAGCC
>JABEVS010000369.1:35615-65234 GCA_018290735.1 Coelastrella sp. MACC-549
GTGCTGCAGTGGGTTGGGTGCGCGCTGTGGCGCGTGTGTGTCGTAGTGGTGGTGGGTTGCGTGGGTGTGTGGGTGTGGGGGGGTGGGTGGGGGGGGGGGGGGCGGGGGGGGGGGGGGGCTCACCTGTTTGGTGTCACATAAGCTGCGTACAAGCTGCTCTACAGGCATGGGCTCCTGGTATGCAAAGTAGTAGCGCTGAGCAGTGAGCCGGCAGGTGTTGATCAGGATGTTGGCATCAGCTGTAGTGAGTTGAAAACACACAGTCGCAGGACAGGTCAATACAGGGCTTTAAAGAAGGCAAAGTCAATTTTCTCTCAACAGTTCTACATTGCCTTGCGCCCAATTGCACACTGGGTGGAATAGGTTTATATTGCTGAGCAGGTGCTGCAGGTTGGCTGTTGCATTTGTTGGAATATGAGCGAAGGTATTGCTCTTCTGTGATCGCTCAGGCGCTGTTGTTGATGTGCCATGCTCCAGCGCCAGGGGAGCATGCACTGCATGCTGACTCATGCTGATCAGAGCCTCTGCAGAGCTCCACTGCGTAACGATACGTGCTCGCCGATCAAAATGCATGCTGTGCTGACATAGGGGGCGGACTGACTGCAGGTGATGCCAAGTCATTGAGCAGCAACTGTTACCAAGTGGCGAGAATCTGCCAGAAGCGGTGCGAATGAGACACCATGCATCCACATACCACCCTGCTGCGGAGATTCTATGGCGTACCAGCCTACCGGTAAGTGCTATTACTAGATTTCATGCATCCCAGTTTAACAGATGACCAGGTCGGGGGACGTACCTGTGATTCCAGCAACTGCACATGCTATATGGTCATCAAGTTTGTACATCTTCTCTCGTCGCACTCCTACTGCTTTTGTGTCCAGCAGCTGCACGTTTATCCAATGAGCGTAGAGTGTCAGCTGCTGTCTGTGAAAGAGGGCACTGCTTGTGTAAGTCCAGCCACAGTTGCTATTCACCTTGGAAGTGATCTTCTTCTCTGCCACAAGCACTACTCCGTCTGTACACAACATTCCAATGGCTGCACCAGCGTTTGATATTGCCTCCATGGCATATTCAACTTGATAGAGGCGCCCTTCAGGGCTGAAAATGGTTGTTCTGCTGTCATATCTTCTTGCCATTTTGTCCGCAGCTACCGTGTGCTAGCAGAGAGCCTGGTTTATCAGTCAGCCCAATACACTCGCTAGATATGCGGTGTACCCAGCTATGGACTGAAGCGGTGGGTGTACTTGACTTGAAAAGGTAGTTCCTTTGGGTGATCCTCGGTTGTGGGTGTGATCTATCAGCCTGCTGTAGTGTACATGCTCGCTATGCTTTGACGGTAGATTTATCATCACCACGAGCGTTTGTGCGAGCATGTGCGTGTTGTAGTTCATGTAAAGTCATTACCTGATGCTCGAGGTTTTCGTTTTTGGGCGCATGAAGACGTCAGACAATACTTCTTGAACAACAAAAACCATGCACTAAACGTGGCTCAAACTCCATTGCTTGCAGCGCAGCTTATATGTACTGCTGTCAGCAAGGCTGTACCAGCATCACGTCAGTGTTGAATTCTGCCTCAGCTGTTTTGCTTATGTTGCATCAACCGCGATCGAATGAAGTAGTTTGCTATTTTCTATTGGGTATCTCAAGACTTATTTCGCCCGGATGCCTGGCCCTTATCCTACAGCAGAAGGAGTTGTGTAGGCTCACTGTAGGCTCAGATTGTAAGCCAAATGAGTGTAACTCGGCCATCAGCAAGCCGAATCCAGGCTCATTGCACAGCATTTTATCTCATTGTCAAGACATATACATTACGTTCAAGTCGATGTCACAGTGGCCCGCCCGCCAACCATTCTACAGCTTTGACCAGCAGCTGGGGGTACTACTACCTGGGGGTAGCAGTGGTGCTGCAGACCGCTCCATCCGATGGGGGATGGGGATGTGGGCCACATGCACAATCAAACTGTGTGCATGAGATGATCATCTCTCACCTCTGGCTCGCCGACAGCAGCGTACCAGTTGCGACACCTCCTGCCACGGAACATTTGGTGACACTCAGAAGACTGCTGGCATCCAAAAAGTCTCCTGTTGATCTTCTACAGGCGGCAACCACTAAAATTCACCAGCAATTTTATCACGGTGATGACGTCACGGTGGCGCCTGCTTCTTGCTTAACTCCAGTGACCCTCATACTATCCACGCATGCTCACAAGGGTGGGTTGGGTGCATGCCAGACAAAAGGCTGAACACCGGTCCCAATACGCTGCTGCCAGTCAGGTGCAAAGAAGCATCCAGCAGAGTTCAGACAGAGCCACTAGCAACTGGCATGGACGCCATCCCATGTCGAGAGTTCGGAGCCGGTGGTATGCTGTGCCGCATGATGACCCTGGATTTCTTCTGCTCAGCAGGGACAGTGAGTGCCACGAACATGACAACGTCCAGATGAAGAACGCTGATCTGTCGTTGCAGAATGTGCAAAGCAACTGTCACTGCTTAATCAGTCACTGCTGATTTTGTAGAGCCTCTGACCTTGTAGAGCCTCAGGTGATGATCACTGACTGCAAGCTGCCAGTGGGTGGCCCAGTGCCATGCGGCATGTGCCTGATTACATAAGGCAGGGTTGCTGCCTAGTTCCTTGCAGCCACTGCCATGTAACACTGGCGGCCTGATGCCATGTAGCGATGACGCAAGTCTAGCCAACACAGCTGCTTTGAAACTGCGCAGCAGAGTTGCTGCTGCATGTTTTTACTGAGATATTGATGGAGACGTTACTGAAATAAGAAACAGGATGTTTGCAGATTGATGCTGTGGACGATCACGTGCAGCCTGCCAAGATGCAGCTGCCTCGAGCGGGTATGATGTGCTGCCAGGTGGGTTTGAGGCTAACATGATCTGGTTGCTGCAGAGACTACTGACCAATGTCCTATTAACAAGCGGCTGCTGGTAGCATGAATCTTTCTCTGCCCTACATTCCGTTGCTGGCAGCGGATGCAGCTTAGGCAGTGCCATAGCACACTGCGGTACAGCTTGCATGATGCAAAGTACATGCCATTACCAATTTTTGGCTGTTTGCTACTGCCAAACTGTTTTCATCTCGGGTGGCCGAACTGGAAAAGATCGGGCGAACGGAGATTCCGTCTTGACAGCACTTAGCGCAATGCTCTGCTGCTGGTTGTCATGCCTCGTGCCTGACCATGCTGTACTTGAGATCTGGAGGGCAGTCGGCAACAGATACAACCGATCGGACAATTGGTGCCTTGTCTGAAAGGTTCTGACAAGGCTCTATGAAAACCGCCTCAGAATCGACCACCAAGATTGCGAAAGCACAGCATGGAAGCTCCACGTCTGTCAGCTGATGGTGATCAACTGTCATTCCAACAGCAGCAACAGATAAAGACTTACTTTTCATTTCGTGTCCGCAGAGTTGGCAGCACAAACGCACACATGCAGACGCAGCAGACACGCAGTTGGCGGGCTGACGTTAAGTTTGTGACAACTACGGCACCCATAACAGTTATCAGGTCAGATACATGGGCTTCGACACAAGTGTGGTATAAGTTTGATCATTTGTTGTTGTCGAACACCGTACAAAGTGGCTCGCCGTGACACTTGGGCAGCTGTACGCCACTGTGGCCCTGATTTTGACAGTGCGGTTATATCGTAATATTTCAGCAGTCTGTATTGTATCATTGCGCTGGCAGACAAAGTGCAGGGCTAATGTCGTTGCCTGAACTATAGCATCACTAGTCTGAGCTGGCCTAGCCTTCTCAACCCTCACGGCCTACCAGTACCGTAAAGCCGTCCCAGACAGCTGCGATTCATTAGGGCTGTTATGAGCAGTGTTCAGGCTGCAGCGCAGCTTGCCGACAACATAGTCCAGGCAACTGCAATAACACACAACCCAGGTTCAACTCCTCAGCAGCGAGCCGAAGCTGTGCAGTTTTTTGAGCAGGTGGGTGCACGAACAATCTTTGGCAGTCTACGACAGCTGTCACCGAGCCGAATGCAGGAGTTACCCGATCATGCACTACTTTCAGCATTGATCAGTACACCTTACCCTCCTCTACATCGCGGCCTTAACCTTGTTTATTGTGTTCTGCTCTGCAGTTGAAACATGGTGAAATACATTCCACCGTATACGCAGCTGCGGTGCTCACGGGCAACGAGTATGCTTTGGAAGTTCAGATGTCAGCATACTCACTGCTGCAGTACCTGGTGAGTTTCCCAGCCAAGGTACTTTTCCTTTATTCAGCAGCGGCTGGCCCCACTTGCCATCCACAGCAAACAGTTACAATTTTTCCATTTCGAATGCGCAGTGTGATGGAGCAGATGTTGCGTCAGCAACAAAACAATCAGCAAAGGCATCACTGCTTTCCTTGGTTACCTAGGTCAAGCAGCAAAACAGGCTCAAAGTCGTCTATAAAACCTCCACTGCTCCAGTATCCCTCAGCATGCCCTGTGTGTGAGAATATACATGTGCTTTTCCTGCCTCTCTGCAGGTCCGAAACCGCTGGAGTGAGTTGTCAGCAGTTGAGCACCAGAAGATCACACAGCTGTCTTATCAGCACATGAAAGATGGTAAATACACAGTTCCCTTGCACGTCACTGTATTGGTGTCAGATACAGGCCCTGAAGGCTGCAACTGTGTTCTGGATTGCTCAGGATTCATGATGTCCTCAGCAACTGATATCACAGTCGCAGCCTTCAGCGGCGGCTGTTACTTGCTCCTGTCTGTATTTTGTGGCACCATAACACCTCATCAACAGCAGTGACACTTCGGCTGCATCTGCAACTGCAAAATCCAGCAGCAGCTGTTGCAGGCAGCACACCTGAGGCTACAGCATCTTAGAAAACAGCCAGCACGTGCAGTGTTGCAGTTATGCCCCATGCCTGCACCTCCCACCAGCCACATGCAGCAGCAGCAGCAGCAGGTCGCATGTCTGACCAGCATACTCAAGGAAATCAATTCTGTCAATCCCATCTGCTATCACCATGCGTCACCTTGAAATGGTGTACATCAGTTGGAGCAACGGGTCACTTGTGCTGTCTGCTACATAATGCTGTATACTGTTTGCTTTTCTTGTTTCTCCTCTTTCTGCAGTGGGCCACTTGGGCCATCAAGCAGCATGGCCCCTGAAATCCAAAGCAGCAATGCTCCTTGCAGCAGTAACTCGCCAGCAGGGCCCAGAAACATACACAGCGCTGCTTCCCCAACTCATAGCATCAGCAGCAGAGGGCCCCATGCAGGCTGAGATCAGCTGCATGGTCCTGCAGTTTGTGAGTGAAGACATCACACAGTTTGAGGAGCGAGGTGGTGAATGGAAGCGAAGTTACTTGTCGGCGCTGCTCCAGTCGATTGAGACAGTTTTGCCGTTTGTGGTGCAGCTGTTGCAGGTGCGCTTTTTGTTTATGTGCGGAGGGGGGGAGGAGGGATAGCAGCAGCGCCTTCTGATACTGCCTTGCTTTGATCTGTTATTGCTGCCTGTTGTGCACTTCTGTGAGTCTGTGCTCCTGAAAGAGAGTTGAGTCTATGCACAGAGGAATCCAGGTTTGCAGTGGGCCCGGTGAAGCTTAGCACAAGCCATTGCTGCTCGCACCTGCCACAGCCTTATTGAGCCTACCTCTATCCTATTCTTAGCAACCAACAGCAGCGGCCTTGGATCCTGCTTGGCTTGCATGTGCAGGAGACACAGCAGCAGTGGGGCTTCCAGCAATACTTCCTGCAAGCAGAGGGCCAAGTCCTGCTTTTTGACTTCTTCACGTGACATTTTTTCATCAAATGCGACACTTATTCATTGCTGCATGTCCTGCAAACTTCCATGGACATCCCCAGCTTGCTCATCCAACAGCTGTGTGTCCTGCAAATTAGTTCAGAACTAGTATGCTACATACTTTCCTGCCTGCTGCAGACCAGTTTTCAAGCAGGCGCTACAGCAGCATCACAAGGCCAGCCAGCACCTGCTCGCCAGCACGCAGCAGTGGTATCAGCAGCGCTGGGCACGCTTGGCGGTTATGTGGAATGGGCGCCACTGGGGCGCTTGTGCAATGGCAATGTAGTAGAGGCATGCAGCTTCTTCCTTGGGGTGCCTGACTTTAGAGAGGCTGCTCTTGCGGTGGTCAAACAGGTGAGGAGCCAGTCGAGGTCTGCAGGGGTAGGCTCTTCAGCTGCTGCTGGATACTTAGCAATGTTTTATGCGGGTGAAGGGCCGAATGTGCACACCACGTGGTTTATGTCATAGAAACTTATTTCAGGAAATCAACTGGAACGTAATGCGGCGGTTCTGTCATAACAATTGTAGCCTTTGACATATCCCCAAACAAAGGTTTTGTTATCGACAAAGGTTTTGTTACTGATGAAGGTCGTTCCTGGTTTCGCTGCAGATAACCGGCCGAAAGCCCAATAAGGACCCTGAGGAGGTGGAAGCTTATTCTGCCCTCATGGCCAAGGTCGGTGATGCCCTGTGTCAAGCGGCAGGAGCTTTGCTTGTCATTCCCAATGTACAGGTCAGTAGATGATCCATACCCAGCTGCTTATTATGAAAAAATACCATAAGCGAGGCTCACCTTGGGTGGGGCGTATTAGACCTGATTTGTCAGGAAACATATCAGCAGGTCTTGACCGGCCACAAGCTGGTGCCCAACAACCTCAGGAAGCCCTGGAGACAGAGCTCACCTCTTCATTGTAACGCTGCTGGCAAGCACACAAGCTGCAAGACTTATATTTCTGTTTCATCAAGACCTCCCGATAACACTGTTGCAATGTTCTTTCTTTGGGGTGTGTGGTGGAGGGTGAGGGGGGAGGTAGGGCTTGTGGGGTGCAAACAATGGAGACAAGCCCAGAAAGAAGTTTCTTTCTGCATGCGATTCCTGCAAGCCTCACCAGTTAATAAGTTACCTTCTGGACAATAATGGCAATAAAAGCAGTTGTCTTTGTGCTGTTATGCAGGAAGAGCTTAGTGCAGAAGGCAGTGCAGAGGAGTATGGTCGGCGGCTGTGTGGTGTTGTGGCCAGCTTTGCTGACAGTCACTGGAGCCAGATGTCCAGTGTGCAGCAGCAACACCTCCTACTAAGACATGTGAGTGCTGTGGCTGTGCTATGTGTCATCTGAACAGCCCAGATACATACAAATCAACCCCACATCAGGTCTATCAGCTTAATATGCAGCAGTGTGTCGAATGACACATCGTCTTCGCAGAGCTGTCATCTGAGCTTCAAGATTGGCCTGATCGACCTGAGCCATGGGTGCTTTCTAGCCTGCTACAAGTAGTGGCACCGCCTACCAGGCAGCCATGGCTCAGGTCAATCAGGCCAACCTTAAAGCTCAGGTAGCGGCTCTGCAAACGCATTCGACCAGACATGCACCTTCCGCCCACCATGCGACCTGCTCGCACAGTTCTTTGCAGAAGTTGGTGATTGCCAGTGGACACACCGACTGCTGCTGTGTGCTGTCTGCAGATGCTGGAATACGTCCGCCACCCGCACCTGCCCCTAGCAACAGTGGCACTGTCATTCTGGGGTAGTATGGTGCGGGAAGCTGGGGCTGTTCCAGGACCAGCAAAGGCCTCACCCATACAATCGCCCAGGACAGCAGTAGATGGATCACCTGCTCCTGCTGCTGTTGTTGACGAGAGCAACATGATCCCGCCAGAGTGTTGTCAGGTGTGCTTGGAGGGTCAACCCTTGAAGGGGTAAACTCTCAGTAACGTTCGCAATTAGAATGTGTTGTGTGGGGTCCTTGCAACTTGGTGTACAGTGCACAAATCGCATGCGGGAGCGCTTGTGCTGAGCCAGCTGTTTTCTGAGTTTGAATGGCACTATTGTCCAGATCTTACGCTTCAGGTGCCGGCAGCTTGTAGCAGCTAGTAAAAACGAACCTATGCAGTACACTCACATACTGATGTTGAGTTGAGTAGCAAGCCGCCTCATGCTCTTTATACCTGCCCATGTTGCTGTCGCTGCAGTTGCTGGTGCAAGGCCTTGCTGAGCAGCTGCTGCGTCTGCCTGTGAGATTTGAAGAGGCGGAGGTTCCTCTCTGGGCTGACTCAGCAACTGACTACAAGGAGGCAGTGGGAACATTCAGAAGCCAGGTGAGCGATACTCTCTGTGTCGCACAGAAACATAGATATATCTGTACATTTATCTACTGCAGACATGTGTTTTGCAGTAATGATGGAATGTATTGCGCTCAACTGCGGTGTTGCAGCTCCTATTTGTACATGGCTCAGGCTGCCTTGATAGAGCTGCGGGCTCCAGCAGCAGCTGTGTTGATTTGGAAAGGAACGCAGGGATGTCGAGCAGCCAGGCGTGTGTTCTTGTTGAGCGAATCTGTCTGCTGCTCGCTCTTGGGTGTGGTGTTTTCAGTCTGTGTACTGCAGCTGCTTGTTGTGTGGCTCTGCATAAGTGATGTCATCGTATCACAAACAAATCTGTCATTATGTAGCAAAGGAGCTGTGCTGTGTCTTCATTCTTGTACTGTATCTTACTGTCATCTCTTTGCAGGCAAAGATTGTCACTCGGGCAGCAGCAAAACTTGCGCCAAACCCTGTCCTAACCAGCATAGCCGCCTTCCAGCAGGCCAGCATAGCAACAGCAACAAGCAGCAACAATGCAGCCACTGCCGCGGGCACACTAGCTTCGCAGCAGCTGCAGCAGCAGCTGCAGCAGGGACATATGGCACTGGAAGCAGCAGTGATCCTGCTGGAATCTGTGCTGCCAAGCATGTGTGATCCAGCAGTGATTGGGAAAGAGGGCCAGGGTCAAGGGCTAAAAGATGGGCTAGCAGCACTGCTGCAGCAGCTGATGGCGCTGCAGTTCGGTGACCCCTTACTTGTAACCCTGGTAAGCCGGCGAACCTGGTCATTCCACACTGGTGGGATCCACTGATGGAATGATAAAAGTGTCAGTAGCTAATACTGTCTGTGAAGCCTGTGGCTGGTGTCGCTTGAGCATGTGGTCTGCTACTAACCCTTTGTTTGTTTGCTGGGCTTTTATCTACCTTTATCTACACAGTCCAGCCCTTGATAGCTGCTACTTGCACACACCCATGACAGCACTTCTGCTCACTTGCCAGGCACTTGATCTGCAAAACAACATCCATTGTCTGTTCTCCCGGCAGCTTATTTGTGAGGAATTGCATTTTGCAATTGATACATCAGGCTCACTGCCGCCTGTACCTCATCATCTTCTGCTTCAAGCACCTCGCAGGCAGCTCCTGCTGTGTCTAATGCACGCCTACTGCCTACCCCTTCCATATCTTTCCATTGATATTCCCCTTGTCATATTAATTATACAGTTGTTGTGTCTATTTTAATCTTTGCTGTTTGCAGCATGCTCGTGCTCTGGAGGCATTCAGCAGGTTCATCACCATATCCCCAGAGCTGCTGGTGCCCCTTTTGACCGCCAGTTTTGACTGCATGGCTGCGGTTCCCATCGAGCAAAGTGGGCAGCTGCCGCCACCAGCCAAGGTCACATTGAGGTGGAAAGAGGAGGCCATGGCCAGGCTCAGCATGTCAAAGGTAGATATGAATTCTCCTGAGCGTTTTTTTATTAGGCTATTTTTATTTCATATAAATTATTCACAGGAAACAAACAAACACAGTATTGGTAGCTGCACACACTCTGTCTTTACAGTAACCTAATGTGAAATAATGACTGCACCAAGATAACGCATTCACGATAAGCCAACTATAATCTGTGATGTCTTGTCAGGCACAGTGACTATACACCAGGTGTCTATTGCACTTTGACGACATGTCATCCATGAGTGAGGCGACTGGAAACAATCAACATATTCTGATCTGGTAATTGAAACAACGCGTGCGGGGCCGATGACAGTAATTGCTATGGCTGATGATAGCAATTATGATCAATATCATCTCCGCAGGTCCTGCTGAATGTGGCCAAGGAAGCGCCCACTGCTTTCCTTCCCCACCTAGAAGCCCTGGTCAGCAAAATCCAGCAACTCTGGGACGCTGGCCAACTCCGTGAGGGTGAAAAGGTGGCCCTCCACGAAGGATTGATGGCTGCTGTGGCAGCATGTGATGTGCAGCTGCAGCATCAGCTGTTGCAGTGGCTGCTGAGGCCGGTGCATGCCAAGTGGACGGATGCCAGATGGCTGGCGCACCTGCAGAGTCCTGCAGCATTTGCAGGAGAGTATATGCAGCATCAAAGGGATGGCAATACTGTTGCTGTCCTCAGCAAGTGAGTGGCGGCTTGTACAGAATGATGCTGTTGCTGTTGCAGGGCAAGGGGGGTCTCAGACGTCCTGCTGTTTACGTACACAGCTGCAAACCTCAGTGACGACCTCCTGTTTGAGAATGACCTTGGAGCGTAGCACCTGGTGTCAGCTCTTGTTTTGTGCTGCGCAGTTTGTGCTTCTATCACCTGGAGTGCTGTATGTGTATGTGTATCTGCAGCCTATGCTGCACATATACAGCACTCCAGCATACATGCATGTATACATACCTCAAGTGCTGCACATATATATACACATGCACATACGCATGCACATGGTAACTGATGAGCAACATCAGGCTGCAAATGAGACATCATTGAAAAGGGCAACACTCTACAGAGGTTGGTTAGTGCAGTCACAGCAAGAGTGCTCCAGGAATACTCTTGCTGTGTTTCAGGATTCCTTGCTTTCATCTTCACCTTCTCTTCCACGTTTCAAACAGACAGTGAAGTGATTTTGCTGACCATGATCTGTTTTGTATGTACCGGCTGTGCTGCAGTCAACAGCGTTGGTCGCTGCACCACGAGCTGCAGCTGTTTGAGCGCATCCTGCGCCGAACACCACCTAAAGATGCAGCAGCAGCAGCAGCAGGTATCCAGCACCAGTCGGTGCAGCCAGCGCCACAGCAGCAGCAGCAGCAGCAGCAGCAGCAGCAACAACAGCAGCACCCGTTCACGCCGCACTTAGAATGGAGTTTGGTTCCTGTGGCTGCTATTGTCCGCTGCTTACATGGCTTGTACCTACCAGATGTTCAGGTGAAATAAAATTTATTCACATAACTTAGTAGCATGCAATGCGTCTCACACATAGCATCCTGTATAACATCGCGGGGTGAAGCATCTTCTGCACTTCTCAGAGCATGCACTCCCTCCGTTATTGAAATGGAAAGCATGTTACGAAATAAAAAACGCAAAAAATGACTCCTCAAATTGTCATGATGCTGATTTCAGGCTCAGTTGTTACCCATAGCTGCAGCATTTGAGATGGACCCCGTGGAGAAAGCACTCAGGGTGGGTGGGGAAAGGGAAGTAGCAAAGAAGAGCGAAGAAGATGCAGGAACAATAGCAGGTGAATAAACAACACACTCTCCTTCCTTGGCAGAAAATACCTCATACATTTACAATACCATATCATACTATGCCGTAGTATGCTCTGACTGAAAGTCTCTTGTTACACAAAGAAAAGTAAGAACTTGACTACAGCTCCTCCCAATACAGCTGTGGACCTGAAGCCCCTTGTGACAGCTCTCTTGCGTCACGCCGCACTTTACCGTAAAGTAGTTTTGGTGAAACTACCAAGAATCTGAATAATGGAACAATCAATGGATCATATACATGTACATAAGGATACACAAATGCTGAATCATAAAGTACTATCACATAATCAAATAGTGACAGAAAGGTATGTCATCATCTATGGTGTCATTATTGATGATAGAACATTGGTGATAAATATACACATATGCATGATTCTGCAGACTCACTGGTGACATCATCTGTTTTCCTGCAGGCACCAACATACCAGCCCTACGCTACTGGCTCCGCTCAATACGTGAGGGCTGCTACATGATTGCTAGCTACGCCGCACAACACATTGGCGACACGCTCTGGTACAACAGCCAGCTCAGCAGTACGATTCCACAAGCGCTAGCCAGCCATTTAGACATCATGGAAGATCGGCACCTGAGAATCTTGTTACGACATGGACTAACGCCGCTCATTGTGCATTGCCCTGTGCAAGCAAGGCCAACCTGGTTGTTGCCGATTTTGAGCGTGTTGGTGCCGCTCATGCACGGGCGCTTGAGTGCGAGATGGGGCCAAGTCATGCAGGGCAGCAGCAGCAGCAGCATGGGCAGCAGCGGCCAACAGCAGCAGCAGCAGCAGCAGTTGTCAGATGAGGTAGTAGGGGAAACACTGCTCCGTGAGGTAACTCGGGAGTACACCATCATGCTAGCTAAAGCAACCGAGCGGTCAGGGCCTGCAGCAGCAGCTGCCGCAGGTAGTGGTGCAGCAAACAGCAATGGCAATGCAGCAGCAGCAGCAGCAGCTTCAGCAGCAATGGCAGGGCCTCCTCCTCCAGCAGCAGCAGCAGCAGTGCCGCCGGAGTTTGAGTCTGTGATTGAGACGCTGTGGCGGTATGATGGGCAGGCAATGCAGGCGTTGATGGCTACTGCAGTGGCTGGAATGTGCTGGCCTGATGCCCAGGCTGCCGGGAAGTGCACGGTCATCTGCAGGTGCGTGGGGCTTTGCGTGGGGGTCTCCCTTTTTGGTAGTTCTGAATTCCCATTTTATTTGCAGAAGAAAAAAAATTGGAAAAAATGAAAACAATCTAATGAAAATGGTGAGGCATCCTAGGCTGATGTATCCTGCTGGAGGATCCTGGCGCTTGCGGTTTAGCAATTGCCAGCTCACTGCTTAATAATGCTTATCATACCTGTACGGAGGTATTGGGGTGCCTTGCTTGCTGAGCAGAGGGGAAGGAGGCGTGCTGGGCGGTCATGCAAGCTGCAAATGTACTGCTTGGCAGCTGAGAGATGGTCATAAGCTTGGGGTCCACACAATAGGTTTTATTTCTGAGGTTCAAACGCTACTCTGCTTCAGCTGGCTCAAGACTGCCTTTGGCAGGCTGGCCTGCTGCTGGTGTGGTGTTAATGCGGTGGTGAGGCTCTCTGATTCACTAGTTGTCTTGGGTTGTGATATACGTATCCCTGTGTACTTGCTCAGCATTGTCGCTGCTGCTGCTGCTGCTGCTGCTGTTGTTGGCACTGCAGGTCTGTAGCAGGCCTAGCTGAGACCAGCCACCCAGAACTTGAAGCCCTTCTTTTGCCGGATATGCTGCGCAGCGCAATGCTGTCAGTGGTGCAGGTCTCATCGATCACCATTCAGCCTGAAGTGCTGCACCTGCTGCGGCAGATTTTGGTGTATTGGCTGCCCAGGAGTGAGCTGATCAGGAACCTGCTGCTGCAGTTACCACATGTGACAAAACAGGTGGGTTGGTGGGCCCAGACAACACTGCAGCAACAGCCAGCTGGCGGCAAAGTTGCTACAAGAACATGGATGACAAATGAATTATTATTATTCATATCAATCACTCTATAATGATTATTTTTTCACTTTTTTTCATTTAACCATGCGACTTAGAGAAGAAGCTTTGCCATATCACGTATAGAGCAGAAAATTCATGAATCAGGCGGCGCCAAGCATCCTGACAGTCCTGTCTTTTCATTGTAACACTGTCATTGTGGACAGGAGAGATGATGCATTATGAATGGCCGTTCATTTATCCTTTCTGCCCTGCAGGTGCTCGACTCCTTTCAGGA
Organism: Coelastrella sp. MACC-549; assembly: GCA_018290735.1. NCBI lineage: Eukaryota > Viridiplantae > Chlorophyta > Chlorophyceae > Sphaeropleales > Scenedesmaceae > Coelastrella > Coelastrella sp. MACC-549. The sequence continues at coordinate 49,166 of JABEVS010000369.1, forward strand.
GCAACTTCTAGCCCAAAACAGCGAGAAGGACCAGCGGGCGCTCATCAGGACGCTGCTGGCAGAAGCTGGAGGTGAACAGGCCCGTCAGGTACTCAGTGCTGTCAGTAAGGTCCCTGTCATGAACATTCCTGAGCCCAAGGCTAAACCGCAGCAGGCGGGCAGAAGTGAAGCAGATGAAGTTCGGTGGGATTGGTCAGAAGCCGGTATAGCTTTGTAGAAAAGTTAGCGTTGAATGATCAAAGTTTAGGCAAAAGTAGCGCTGCTGTGACTGGCTCTGGCATAGGCCCTTCTACAGTGTTTGCGGATGACTGAGAGGCAGGTTGTCTGTTAGTCATCAAGAAACACTGTAGAAGGGCCTTCTCTGCCAGAGCCAGGCACAGCAGCGCTATGTTTTTGCATTGAATGCTGATATATGCATATGCGCTTGTGCGCAGAGCAAGCTGGAAACAGTGCATACTCTGGTGTTGTAGACCTGTGAGTTGGGTTTGGATGATGAGGAGTTCTCCTGAGCTTGACGTCTCATGTCCTGTGCTATGGGCATGGTGCCTGAGCACGGAAGGCCGAGATACCTGCCTGGCAGTGAGACAACATAAAATGAGATAGACAGTATGCGTATCCACCCAGTCATTGCAGCAAAATACCGATCAGGCATTTTGAGTTGCTGGCATGCAGCCACTCTGTCTGTTTCTTGATACTAGCCAGCTGCTTGGTAGGTGTTTCTGTTTTTGCCCCCATGAGCCATTAGTTGGCTCCTTACGGGTGGAAACCCTTGAGGTAACTTGTAGTAGTAGTAGTAGTAGTAGTAGTAGTAACAGAGGATCCTGTGCACAATAACATGTTTTGTCGTGTCAACCTCTTAGTGCCAGTTTCAATCGGCCAGCTGGTCAGGCAATGACAGTCTTGGCATGCTGCTACCAGTTGTAGACTTTATAAAATACCATCGACAGCACACTGGATGGACTGCATCTCTCCATATGCATTCTATACTATAGTGACTGAATGCCTGATGGGCCCTGTAAGAGTTGGATCCGGAGTTTTGAATGCATTACATGCATCAGCACGATCGCCAAAAGGCCTTTTGTTGTCACAACCACCTTTGGCAAGAGGTCACATGTTTGTGGGGATTGCCAGCAATGACTTGATCAATTTGCACTTTCACAAGCATATGGTCAAGTTTGTTATCGTATCGTCCTTGGTGTACATACACATCATATGATGGTCAAAGGTCATCGGCTAGCTAATTCATCAAAACATCCTTCGCCAGGCCTACTAGGGCCCTAGTAGGGCCTTGCCGATGGAACTTCCAACTTGCTCAAAGCAAGTTTCTTCTCAACTCATGTAGCAGACCACCAGCATGACACATTATTTCTAATCAGGCTATCAAGTTGTAAGTTACACGAGTGTAACCCGCCCGTTAGCAAGCCAAGTACAGGCTCATTGGGCATAGCACAGTATTTGATCACAGTAGGTATACACATCATATCATTGGGCGGGCCGCCGGTCAGACAAAATAAATCACAAGCCAAACTGGCGACAACTAGGGTTGAGGGTTGAGAAACTCTAGGCAACACTGTTACAGTGTAAGACTTACAGTAAGTCTTAGTTGTTTCTGGCCCATATACACGTCTCCAAAATACTCTGCTTCATTGTAAGAGCCTTACATAAGGCTCCATATGGTCCATGACAGTACATTGGCAGTGCAGGCCTGGTCAATGCCCTATCAGATGAGAAAGCAGCCTGCAGAGAGGAGATGGGCCGCCCAATGTGTTGACTTCAGAGCATCGTCAGTCGCCACCCTAGAATGACCACATGGTCACCAATGAAAACCATGTATCCCATCGGTACAATCGCCCCGCAAAGCGCTGCAGTGCACACTACGGCGGTAATATCTGCGGCCGGAACCCAGATTGGCGGTAATGTATCTCAGCAACACAGCCCATGCTAAGCCACAGGGTCGGGAGGGCTTTTGGTGCTAAGGGTCGAGCTTGTCACGGGTCATCTGCCCCATTGACAGCCAAGGCCTTACAAAGGTTTCAGCCTACCAAGGGCTTAGCACTTGGACAGTTAACAAGCCCTTGGTAGGCCTGGACAGCCTCTGCCAAGGGGGGGGGGGACTTAGGTTACTAAGGGGGTTGCCCGTGTAGTGTATGCGACCGGATTGCACAGAAAAAGATTGACGTGTTACCAAGGAGCTGTGGAATTTGTACAGATCTATAGTTCTGTAATTACAGGTACATTTGCGTACTACGTCTGGCCAAGACAGCAGATTCATCCGAGTTTGATTAATAATGCGACAAAGGCCCTAGGGCACTGCAGTGGCACTGCCTGGGGTCAAAAACCATTGGATGCTTCTGCAGCACCCTTCATTGCTGCATTGCAGCAGCACTGCATTGCTGCATAGGATGCATTGGGCCAACGAGTCATGCCCATGGGCCCATATTCACAATTTGTGATGAGTGATCAGCACTGCAGTGCAACAGCTGAGCAGCACTGTTCAGCAAGTTGCCCTACCTAAGGTTGCATTGTACAACATGTTGTCAGTGTCAGCCGCACTGCGGCATGCCGTACCACTGTCACAAACTGACACACAGGAACAAGTTCTCCGACTGATATGCGAGTACTACTATGTAGTACAGACAACAATTGAATGAGTAACTCAATTCTTGGGAGAAAAGACCCACAAGTTTGCAGCAGCTGGTCCACAGACTCTGAGGAGAGTCAAACATCATACAAATGCAAGCATCATGCATGATGTCATCATGTTACGGTATGTAGCTGCACCATGCAGCTGATCCGGAATCACAGCCTGTGATCAAAACAATCATAAACGCCATGCCACGGCATTGGAAGGTCAGTGCATCTTGCAGCACCAGCTCTCCTTTGCAGTTCGCAGGTAGATTCTTTAACAGTGTTGCACATTGAACCTGAGGTTCAGCCTTCAAGGTAGGCCAATCGCCCAAAAACAACATAAAAATCCAAAAAACACACTGAGCTTTCAACAGGAAACTTTCCATGAACTTCGGAACTTCATTTTGAAGGCTTCATTCGCCTGGAGCCTCCAGGCAACAACAGGCCATTCATTGTTTGCACCCACTTTCAACAGACGGCCTACAACAGTAGTATGCCCGCAACAGCTGGCACAACCAACGCCACAACACCTGCTACTGTCCGACTGCCAGCAGACCTTGCTCCTGAACCCTGTGCCATGGTCTCATTCGTTGTGGTGGGGATCTGTGCCCCTACAGTACCAGACTCTGTCACAACGTTACCTGGGACACTCGGTGCTGATGCATCCGCAGGCGATGGAGCCGGTAGCGGCTGAGGTATAGCAATGACCTCACCCTTACTTGCAGGAGAAGGACTAGGTGATGCAGGTGGCTGAGGCGCAGGGCTGGGCGGTTTCATTGGTGATGGGGACGGATTTGGGCTGGCCGTCACTCCGCCGGATGCTGGTGCAGGGCTTGGGGTGGGTGTTGGGCTTGGTGGCTTGGCTGGCGAAGGTGACAGTGACGGTGATGGTGAAGCCACAGGGCTAGGGGTTGCTGCAGGAGGGGAGGGACTAGGGGAGACCACTGTTGGAGAGGGGCTGGCAACTGTTTCAGGAGATGTTGGGCTGGGAGATGGCTGAGGGGGTCCCTCAGGTGACATGTCAACTGTGGCGCTGGGGCTTGCAGTATCCTTTGGCGATACAGCATTCACCAGGTTTTGATTTGCCGGCGGCACAATGAGGCCAAATGTTTCATGGAGGATTGAGGTGCCAGCATACACATTGCCTCCAGAAACACGCGCTTGGTTGATGTAGTAGATTGGCCCGCTGCCATCAGCAGCCCTACAGCAGCCAGCAGGGTTGTTAGAAGTTGTTTTCAAGCCCATGTGCCATGGAAGGCTAGAGTGCAGCCTGCACTTTCAGTGGATGCAAGCAATTGTAAAAAAACAAGGAACATAGGTGCTGCCGAGTTATGAGTCGCCATGAGGGCAATGTAACAACACGGGACAATACACTCTGTAGGCTGCCAACAGGTGGTGCTGTCCCAGCAGTGTGGTCATTGACGCCCCAGTGATGGGCTCAGTCAGCGCTGCTGCAGTGCCACAATGATCCTCAGGCTGCTTTTGTTATTGCGAGGCAGGCTTGCTGTGGCAGACTTACTGTGTGACTTTCACTGTGACTGTCTTGTTGTTCAGGGTTGTCAGCACTGCACCATTAACAAGGTCGGTCAGCTTCAGGGGTGGGCCTGGTATGACTGCCATGCTGAAGATGTCTTGCATCATGGACGCAGGCATCATGGACTGATACTTGGCCAAAGGCCCAAGAGTCTGCAGGACAATCAAGATATGTAAACTTCATGAACCAACCACTACTTCTGTAAGAGTAGCTGGCCGCCGCGACAGCTTCCAAACCATCCCCTGGGGCTGAAGGGTTGGCTGCTGGTGCTAATGGTAATCAATGTTCGTAGATGATGGCTGAAACTTGTACATGTTAAAATGCAGGCTAGCATCTGATATAGTTGCCTTGGAGCATGCGTGGCATGTGAAGTGCAGCAGTCAAGTATATTCACCTACAAGTAGTGATGGCAAGTGAGTATTTTACAAGCTACAGTACAGAGCTGCCTGCCCCTGCTAACAGCTGTTGTCCACATAACGTTTTGTGTGCGACTGAAATACTGCATTGCTTCTTATCTATGATACTTACTGCGTTTGTTGGAGCGAAAAGGGTGCCCACGAAGTCAGGGGCTCTTAGCTGAGCTGCCAATGCTGGTGCAACAGTATCAAACTGAGCGGCCAGCAGCGATAGCTCCGGCAGGCCTTTTACAGCCGCATCAAGTGATGGGAAGGATATGGCTTGTGTGTAACCTACAAGGAAGGCGTGGCAAGAGTGAGCCGGGAGAAACTGGCGCTAGATGGGCATTCTACTCTGTGAAGACTGTTGTCACCAAGAAGGAGCTGGTATACATACCTATAAGCAGCCCAATAAGTACTATGCTAAGCTTTAGCCTCATCGAAGCCATCATCTCAAGATGAAAGCTCTCGGGTAGGCAGGCAACCACTTCTACACCAAACTCGCACACAAGGGAGCTTTTGGCTATATTCAAATAGTAAACTACTTAAGGTCACAGCTGTTGATGCCTCCTATGAGGTGCATACGGTTGCTCACAGCAAGGGTGGACGACTTTCTAGTGCTATGATAGCTGTTGCAAAGGCTGTGCAGGCTTAAGTTTACAAACTCACTCGCATCATGCTCTTACGCAGGTATAAACATCGACGACGGCTTCCACCTGCTGCCATATACCAGCAGGTCCAGCTTCCGGGACTGTGGGTTCTCAACCATAAAACAGGGTATGGGGCGAAGAACAACAGGAATGCTTCAAAATAGAATAAAAAATAATTTGGGTTCCAACTTTGATTGCGGGACATATGCGCACCTAATGTGTCCATTTCCATGACAGCTGGCGCTGTATCAGGGTAGCTCAGGCTCGTGGCGCCAGTCGTGAGGCGCTTGACGGTAACAAGGACATAGCTTTGCAGCGATATAAGCGCGATTCTGAACATTGCACAAGTGCATATTGCAGGTGTCTGTTTCCAGGCTGGTGTACCAACAACAGGCCTGCTGCTTACTGAGCAGGCAGGCTTTGCCCCAGCAGCAAAGACCCTATACCAATAATATAGCCACTGACAGCTTTCTATTCTCTTGCTGATAAGCTATGTCCTGGCCCCAGCAGTGTTGGCAAATTTCCTCCTGAGACTTGCTGCATCGCCTGCTGGCTGTGTCTGCACTGCACCAAACTCCAATGACACTGCTGCACCTGTGGATGACTTGATGGTTCTCAGTGCCCCATTCTCTGATGCTGCTGCAAATAGACATTGCAGACAAGCATACACATGAACCAGGCTTGCATCATATCAGAGCTTGGAGGATCCAGGCAGCAAACAGGCTATTATCCCTGTGTATGATTAGTAACCATCAAGTTGCTGTTCTCAGAAGAGCTCATGATGAGCAACGGCAACTTGCCCATATGGAAGGCACCAAGTAGACAGTCAATTCCAGTGGGGGTTTAGGGTGTAAGGTTTTTCCAAGCAGTTCCAGATGGATCACATGGCCTCACTGAGCCCGTTGCTTTCACTGTACATCTGCCGCATGCATCGGGACACCGACTTTTTTATCTCATGTTTTGAGGTGACTGCGTACCTGCTGGCTCCCCAAAGGACAAGTCAGCTGCTGAGGCTGAAGCTGCCGCTGCTGCCGCTGCTGCATCCAGGCCTTGCATCTCCTTAGGATCTATCCGCTGAACCCTGCAAACAGCAATCATGTCATATCATTCATATCATTCATATCATTCAGGTTGTGACATGCGTCTTGTGTATATATACATGTAAAATAAAAAGAGGCAGCAGGTGCACTTGCAGCATCACTACTGTCTGCAAGGCTGCCTCGAGCAGCTGCTGCATACAGGGCCACCTCCAGCCAACAGCGCCATACTAGCACTGGCAAGCAGCCTGCCAGTGGTGCTTGGGACACTGTCACAGCTGTGCACATGTGTGGTTCACGGCGACTTTAACAGCATCAGCTTTGGAGTAGGTGCTGGAGGTATGTGCTGTTGAATCTGGGCTAGAGGGCATGCGCTGCCACTGGGTGGGTGGCTGCTGGCAACTGCCTAAGCATACTGCACTACCTGGCAACTCGGCAGTGAGCAGCTTGATCATTCTGTGACAGCAACAGCCCTTTGCAACAGCAGGTGCTCAACCCACCTATTATAATTGGCTGCTTGATGGCCTTGTGCAGACCACTAGTCTGTGAGGAAGTAGTAAGGACAAAAAACAGCAAACATGAGCAAAGGTTGAGTGGACGTATTCAGCAGCTCACTTTTTGCCTGTGAACTTCTCATACAGCAGCTCCAATAAACGCACAGCTGCTCCTGGCTCCCCCTTTATCGTGCCTTCTACAACAGCAGCTGGCAGTTGGTGCTCATTTTTCTGGCAGACCTTCTGTATGAGTTCCCAGTTATCATGCTTGCAGCGTTCTGAGGTTCCATTGTGGTAACTGTGCATGTGAACATCTGACTGCAATGAAAGGAGGGGCAGCAGTGCACAGCAGTGGCAGTGCAGGACTTCCTGGTCCTTGTTTACAAACGCCATTGCTGATACCATTTTCTCAAGGGGGAAAACAAATGGTCAAATCCCCTGCAGTGTCCAAGGCGTTAAAGGTGTCGCTGCACTGCCTCGGCTGGTGTTGCAAGATGCTGCGTGAACTGATCATGCAAGAGGCTTTGATGCCTGCATGACCCTTAATACTGATGATCTACAACGTTTTCGTGATGTACAAGTCTTTTTAAGCGTGCAACTTAACCATGTGCTGCTGGTCCTGCGTGTGCTTACAGGGTAAAACCTGCTGAGTATCTCTGCTACAAAAAATCCATTGCTGAGGTCTCTGCGGGGATGCTGTACAGAGCAGTTAAGATCTAAACGTTGCAGGAACTTGTATACATCCCTGCACAGCCCTATTTCTGGTGGGGGAGAGTAGCCAAACACAGTGCTGTCAGCAGGTGCCTTTCTAGTGCCAGCTGGTGACTTTGTTGTTGCATGCGGCGACCTCAGCGTGCCAGCCATGCTATGGTAGGTGTAATAATTATATACTATGATGTAAGAAAACCTTTGGGTGAGAGAATTCAGTGAGTGTACAGTAAAGACTTATGGCAATACACCGTACTGTTTGCACACACTCGTGCCTTGTTAATCATGGTGCCATGTTGGACTTATCCTGTACGCAATCTCAATGGTATTTATGGTCTGGCAGTATTCGCTGTGGCTTTCTGTTACGATATCGTGCATACGGCATGCAGAACGGACCTAAGCCACTTGGATCATTTGTGACTCTTGTATGTAATATATTTTCGACCTGCGTGCTCCCAAAACATCATCCGTTGCATCACATTCCGTGCCATCCATAGCAGCTTCCCGCACATAGGCCTCTTTACTCAAAAAGATTGGTTTTGATCCAATGATTGGAATTGATGGCAGATCGGCAGCAAGGGTTCCCCTATGCTCGTTGTTGATTCGCTTCCTGTAGCAAGTGCCTCGTGAGTGGCGCTGCATGTCGGAGACCATGGCATCAAGGTACATTACATATGCACAACGCTGTGCATGCGCTTTGGACGCCTCTGGATAGCAGTACTTGCCTCCTGTGCAGGGGCCGCAGGAGCAGGAGGGGTACTGCACACAGCTCATTCTACAGGAGCACCCAGGAGCAGAGTAGGTGCGTTTTTTTGACAGAAGTTGCATTAGATACTCCTTTGACTGCTGTATACCAACATCAGCCTGCGTTGACCATTCTGCAGGGCTCTTTACCACTGCAACTACTGCCATAAGGACATATCAGACAATGTCCGAATCAAGTGTGCAGATTGCCCCGACTTTGATCTTTGCGTTGAGTGCTTCTCAGTCGGTGTTGAGGTCAATGGCCACAGGAACAGCCACAGCTACAGGGTCATGGACAACTTGAGCTTTCCAATCTTTCATCCCACTTGGGGGGTAAGTTAGGTTCAGTGATTAAGCTGTTTGTTTTGTCATTTTTTAAATCTTTTTTTCTTCTGCAACAGCTTGCTGAACAGCAGCAACGCCCTCATGCGTATTGAGAGTATGTGGTGCCAGCATATACCCTGCTCAAACAACACTTAATCAGCAAAGATAGCGCACGCAAGGCCGTCAAACAGCCTGTTGTGGTCTCTCAAACATATCCATCAACATCGAGCAGCTTGCATTGAGGTGCAGCACATGCTGCTGTCTGCAGCTGCTGGCATCCTCATATCTTACCACAATCTTGCTCCTGCTGCAGTCTGACGAGGAGCTGCTGCTGCTGGAGGCAGTTGACATGTATGGTACGCACATCAGCAGGCGGCAGAACGTGTAGTAAGACAGCAGTGCTTGCCAGATCTGACACCCTCCTCCCTGCTACAGCTGTTGCAACCAGAGGTACTGCAGCTGATAGCAGTAGTACCTGTTCCCGTTCCTGTTCCTATTCCTTCCTGCATCACCATTGTGCCAAGTCAGAGACAGTAGCAGTTGGCTCAGCTATCATGTAGTTGCTGTACCCAAGCAGGTCTGCACCCTGTATCCCTGCAAATCCTGCAAACTCTGGTCTTGCTTGGCCGTATACTGCAGGCCCTGGGAACTGGGCAGCTGTAGCAGAGCATGTTGGTACTAAATCCAAGGAGGCCTGCCAGCATCACTACTTTCAGATATACATCTACCCGGCATCATGTCCTCTGCCAACACCTGCACCAGAAATGGCAGGGGTGAGTCTCAGCCATCATCAGTCATGGCCTGCATCTATAGAAATGATGTGTAGTCCCAAAATAATAAAGTTGATCAGAACAAAATAAAGTAGAATAACATGAAGTAAATGTCTATCTGAAGACAGAGAGGCCTTGCAAATGGCGGTCAGCCCACAGCTTGCTGCTTCAGGGCTCCTAAGGTGGCAGAGAAGGCACACGCAGCAGTAGGAGTGTATGCCTTTGTCTTTGGTCTCTTCTTGGACTGCGGCTTCCTTCTTGAACTGCAAAAACTCAGCACCCAATCAACAGCAAATATGCTCTGTTGTCAGAAAGCTAGTCCGCTTCGTTTCATCTGCTTCTGCTGGTATGCGTTTGCACATGCAGTTGGATGTCAGGGAGCTGGCAGCAGTCGCCCGAAGCAATTGCGGCCGCAAACGTATGCGCCTGGACCCCGCAGCTCTTCAGCAGCAGTCGAAGCAACAACAGCAGCAGCTGCAGCCAGCTTCACAAACACAGCAGGCAGCAAATGGGCCCCAGCAGCGTGTACAGGTCAAGCAGGAGGGAGGCACTGATGCAAGCAAACCAGCAACAGCAGCAGTTTCTGAGCAGGCAGCCACAGCAGCAGCTGGTGCGGAGACGGAGACAGTAAAGCAGGAGAAGGATCAGCAGCAGCAGCAGCATGATGAACAGGAGCAGCAGCCGCAGAGTCAGCAGCTAGAAGAAGGTGAGTCTTATGACAAACAACCGTGTTCGGCGGCGTACACTGCTGCCTAAATGAGAGGGGTTAGGGAACAGCAGCACACGGGTGTTGGGGCATTGCTGCTGCAATTGGCTAGGCAATGACAGTTTTATGAGTGTGGTCATTCTGCGACCTGTATTAACTGCAATTTAATCACAGGATGTGTGTGTTCGTGCTACTGGAAACATCACCTCTGGCTGATATCTTGTTTGGGCTGATCTTCCGGCTTCAGTCAATCATGTTTGTGTGGCTTTGATCCTGCAGTACATGGCAAAGGTGCCAAGCGGCGCCGTGACAGTGAGGTGTCAGCAGCAGCAGCAGCAGCGGCGGCAGCTGCAGCAGAGCAGCAAACAGCAGCACATCCAGTGTCAGGTGGGCTTAGTCAAGCTCACCCGCAGCAGGCAGGAAAGCACCCGTCTGACCAGAAACAAGCCGGAGCAGCAGCAAGCGAAGCAGCAGCAGCAACAGGTGGAGGTGGAGGTGGGGGTGGGGCTGCCGGGGTGGGGCTGGGGCCAGTGGGCCTTGGCCCAGCAGCAGCAGGTGCTGCTGCTGCTGGAGCAGCTGACCATCCTAGGGTGAGAGGCTCTGGGCCACAGCTGGATATGTTGACAGGTCAGTTCCAGCTTTCACGGTCGCTGTGCACCTCCTGGTGTCGGAATCTGCCCGCCTGCCATTGGCATGGGAAACTTATCATCCATCAGTGTGTAAACGCATCTTGTCCAAATCAGATGAGGCACCCTGTCTGCCTTGTTGCATTCATAGCAAATGACCACTTGCTCTTTGTTCTGGGGTTTTGGGGGCTTGAATATCTCTGGAGGTAATTCATTTGTTATCTGCAATTTACAAGATGTGCCCTGGCCGCATCCCAGTCATCATATTTGTGTCATCAGCATATGGAAAGTCAGACTGCAACTTCATCAGTAGTTGTGTGTTGCCTGTCGATCAACCATGAGGTGACCTGTATCCGTTGAGGTGTTTGGCACATACACTGCTTGTGTTGCTGTTGCTCACACAGGTTGGCACTCAAAGCGGTTTGAGTTTGAGCCCGAGTGGGACAGTGATGCTGAGGTCAGCATTGCTGAGCTGGAATTCAAAGAAACAGACACTCCAGAGGAGGTCCAGGCGAAACTCCGACTGCTGGAGATATATAACAAACGGCTGGATGAGGTAGGCCCATTTCATATTCAACTGCAGTATGGAACCCTGCATACAGGCAAACAGTGTTGTTTTCAAGTGGTTCCCAAATACAAAAATTTTCAAAACAAAAAAAATTTAATTGTATTGCGTGCAGTGTGTGCTGTTGCTGGTGTTTAAGGGCTGCTATGAAAGGGTCTTTTGCTTGTCAGGTTCATCATCATTCACATCTTGAACTAGTTTGAGTGTCAATAAGCCTGAGTGTCTATTTGCAGCTTGCTGGGCAAACTGAACTAGTTTGAGTGTCAATAAGCCTGAGTGTCTATTTGCAGCTTGCTGGGCAAAGTGAACTAGTTTGAGTGTCAATAAGCCTGAGTGTCTATTTGCAGCTTGCTGGGCAAACTGAACTAGTTTGAGTGTCAATAAGCCTGAGTGTCTATTTGCAGCTTGCTGGGCAAACTGAACTAGTTTGAGTGTCAACAAGCCTGAGTTCTCATGTACAGGGGTGCCGGGCAACCATGCTGTTGGACATTGAGTACACCAATGAATTCCATTGGGCGTTGCTGGTCTCCATACCCGTTCTCAGAAGCACACTGAGAACGGGTATGGAGACCAGCAACGCCCGATGGAACTTATTTGTGTACTCAGTGTCCACAGTTGGTTGGTGTGCTGCTGATGTTGCTGTTTTCTTTTTGCCTTGAGAGAGGGATGTTACCCGAGGATACTTTCACCGTCTCAGACGGTGGTCTTCACCAACCAGATTGTGCTCTGTTGCTGCTGCTGCTATTGTCTGCGGTTCTGTAGCGTGCTCGGCGGCAGGCGTTTATACTTGAACATGGTCTGCTCAATGTGCGGAAGATGCAGGGGCTAGATCGGAGGAGGATGGCAGGGGAAAGGGAGAGATATTCTCAAATGAGAGTCTTTGCTCGGTGAGTAACTATGCTTTGTATACCAGAGTAATTGCACTACTGATTTGATGGGTGGTTTGTGAGTTTATTGTATTGTGTTGTATTGTACATGTGTGTTGCAATGCATCATAGATGACAAGTACCCTTGAGGAGCTATGACAACATACAAGACCAGGTGTCAATTGGCAATACGACTGGCATTGGTGTGGGCTTAGAATGTAGCGTTATCCAACATTCATCTCACCTTGATCCACTTCTGTAGCTGCAAGCATCGAGCGCCTCTTGCTAGCCAGTTATGCAATTAAAAATGACACAGATGGTCTGGCTTCACATGTGCAGGGTTGCCAGCTGCTGGCTGTGTCTGCATGTACTCATCCCTTTCTTGTGCAGATGATTACTGTACAAATAAATGCAGATCATTACTGTACAAATTATGCAGATCATTACTGCACAAATCAATGACGACACGGTTGTTTGCAGGTATCAGCCGCCTGGCAGTCATGAGGGACTTGTAGAGGGTTTGCTTGTGGAGGGCCGCCTGCGCATGCGCATTGCTGAACTGCAAGCACACAGGGCAGCGGGACGACGAACAATGGCAGAAGTGGGTGGTTGCTGCTGCTGCTGCTGCTGCTGCTATTATGATAACATGGGCAACAAGATATGTACAGCTCGTCTTGAACCAGGGTACAGCCTCCTCTGAGCAAGACACCGCTGCATACAAGGCAGCGGGCAACAGCAGCAGATAGATAAAACCACCGGTCTGACTCTGGTATATTATTCCTGCTGTGTGCTGAACTGCTGTCATGTGAGCAGCTGCTGTGCCTCCTAGCACTTGTCACAGGGTTGTTACTGTCCTTCTTCTTCTGCTGCTGCCGCCTGCCAACAAACAACAACTTGCATGTCACAGATTGAAGAAGCTGAGATGGAAGCTGCTGCAGAGGCAAAGCGCAAGTCTAGCAAGGGACAGAGTGCAGCCGATGATGGCGGCCCCGGACCCGGCAGCTCATCAGGCCTGGGCGGTTACCGCAGCACTGCGAGTGCCCTTAATGTTTGGCGGCAGCGGAGGGGAGTGGGACTGGACATCTCCGGCTTGCCTGGTGTGGAGGGGCTTTCTGCTCGGGAAGCTGAGTTGTGTGCGCATGCTCGGCTGTTGCCGGCACACTATCTCAGTTTGAAGGATGTTATGATGAGAGATGCTGAGGTTCATGGGCACATCTCACGCAATGATGTGAGTAGTAGGTGCCGGCAATGGCTTGATTTGTGTGAGAGTTGCCGGGGAGTCTGCGTAATTGGTGTTTGGTACAATGCTGAGTCAGGCATGAGCAGCAGGCTGGTCACCCAGCTTGTTTAAGAGGTTGTGATGGCTCTTTCTGTGTCATCTGACAAGTGCTGCTGTAGGTATCTGAAGGGCCATTCACCTGGATTGGGTACCTTGAATGTTGTGCAGAGTGGTCTGTGTCCAAGCAGCTATTGGGATTGGGCCGTGCCAGCATGATCACCCACATGGTAGTGGCATGTCCAACAACGTGTGCTATGCCCAGCGGCTTGCTGCTGGCAGATGACTGGGATATATCCCAGTATATAGCTCAATCAACCTTTCTTTTGTGGTCTCTTGAGATCCAGCACAATGTGTGCATTGCTTTGTGGTGTCCTGCAGGCTCGAGGGTTTTTCCGATTGGACCCTGCTCGTTCAGCCCGAGTGTGGGAGCTCCTGTGCTCTGCTGGCTGGCTGCGTGGTAACAACCCAGAAGAAGCAGAGGACAAACGCCGCTGGGCACGCGGTGGCGGTAGCAAGAAGTCTGAGGCAGTTACTGCTGCGGCTACTGCAGCTGTTGTGGAGGGTGCTGGTGATGAGGATGCCGGGGGAGCTGCTGCAGCTGCAGCTGCTGCGCCTAGTGAGGTCACCACTGACGAGGGGCCTTATGAATCTGCTGCTGCACAGGGGAAGGGGGAGGAGGTGGAGGAGCATCAAGGGGGTGATGCGGTTGTAGAGCAGAGTGTAGAAGCAGAAGCTGCTGCTGCTGTTGGAGCTGGCCGGTAGTGTAGGAAGGTAGCTGGGCCCCTGGCCTTGTAGTCATTTTACCTTTGTGGATAATCCACATGCAATCAATGTAAGGGAGCAATATCTTGTTGTGGCTACTGTTGTAGCATGTGGCTCAGCGGCACAGGTGTGCAAAGCAGGCTGGCGTGTCTACACTTGGTTCGTCATGTGTGATACTGCTGGACGCAGATCTCTTCTCTCTTGGAACTCTCTTCTACAAAACGTTTCGCAGTATAGTGAAGCCTTCAGCTGCAGTGCAGCAGACAGCAGGGCCCAGCCAGTGTTACTGACAATGTTTGATGGGCGGATCATCCATATCGAATGGAGCTGGGCACAGTTCCTCAGCCACAGAAACAGATCTGGTTGCTTCAATGGTCTCTGACTGGGCTCAACACGAAAAGCTATTGGAACCAACAACAGCGCCCCAACCGTCGTTTCCCGCTTACACTGTACGACACACATCCTTGCAGGCATCATATATCTATATTATTAGTTAATGGTCATGAAATGGAATGGCATTCTTTGGATCACGCCCTGTTGCCGACGAAAGCTCTCTGCTCGGGTCGCTTAGAGTTGCTGTAGTTGGGGAACCATCTGTTGGTAAAACTTCGTTGACCGAATTTATTGCCAACGGCCGCCCGGCGAAAGGCAGCCCTCGCTCCACAGCTGGCGCGCACATTTATGTGAAACTAGTCGATAGAGCGCAGCATCAGCAGGATCCAACCAATGAAGCCCAGCGACGGTTTTTTGTGGAGCTATGGGATGTATCTGGTCAGCAGAAGTACGAGCAGCTGCGTCCCGTCTTCTACAAGCAGCTGAATGGTGAGAAGGCCCTGGCGCTCAACTGGCGCTCAACGGCAGCACGTTCCTGTTCATTGTAGCCATGCCTTGCAGCCCCAGCTTAGGATGCTCATGCACACATGCAGCAGATCAATAAAGGAATGTCACTGGACTCACTTGACTTCATGCTTCCTGTTGACAGCTGACAGTGACCTGCATTGCAAGCTGTTTGTGTCCCGCTTTTACAAGCCATGTACTCCTTTTCGTCCCCGCAGGCGTTATACTTGTGTACGACCTCAACAGCAAGGCATCTCTCAACCGCTTACCAAAGTGGGCAGCTGAGATCGCCAGCGAGGGCAGTTTCGTAGCGCCTTTCAGTGAAGAGTTAGCAGCACGCAACATTGGCAGACTCCCAGTACCAGTACTGGTAGTAGGCAACAAAGCTGACAGGCTACGAAACGGAGCCGGAGATGCCAGCAGCCTATCCAGAACAATCAATCATGCATGCAGCCAGATCCTGAGCAGTTCTGCTTGCAGCAGCTGGTGGAGGCGCAGCATCAGCGGCCTGCGAGGGCGTAAGGCACCCTCAGAAACCAACATGTCAGCTGATATGGAACAACACATAAAAGGTCTCACAACATCAGCAGCAACAGGACAGATGGATTGGGAGGTACTGAACAGCTTTTTTGCCACACTATGGGAGAGGCGGTACAAACCTGTAACAGGCGGCAGCACCAGTCACGAGTACATGCACAGGGCAGCATCGTATAGTGGCTTCTCTGTCAACCTTGCTGGTGCTGCAGTGGCACTCAAAGGGCCAGCTGAATTTCCTGATGAGAGGCAAGAGAGGAAAGATGAGCGGCTAGATGATGATTGGGTGTAGATTTACAGTCTAGAATGCTGGGCACGGGCTGATTAGGTACATCAGGCACTATGATGGTTTGGGCTTCTTAGTAAGTGACAGGCAGGGTGGGGGTCAAGTGACCAGCTTATACGATATGTGAAGAAGTGATCTACTTTTGTTGTGGAAATGACAGTGTATGTGTGTCCATTAAGGCTGATTCAGCAGCATTATGACGCAGCATATTGTGTCGACAGTCGATATATGTAGCGCTTACAGCTTTTCTGCCATTTGACTAGTGTATCAGTCGAGTTGCTGTGGCCAGTTACGCCACGAGTTAGTAACACTGCTGCTGCATCA
>JABEVS010000370.1:0-21012 GCA_018290735.1 Coelastrella sp. MACC-549
GTAGTAGTAGTAGTAGTAGTAGTAGTAGTAGTAGTAGTAGTAGTAGTAGTAGTAGTAGTAGTAGTAGTAGTAGTAGTAGTAGTAGTAGTAGTAGTAGTAGTAGTAGTAGTAGTAGTAGTAGTAGGAAGCTGAGCATTTGGTCGGTGTCAGCATCTGCCAGATGCCCCTAGGGGCCTGGCATGGGCATGGTACACTGAACTCCTGGCGGGAGGTCTGCAGATTAATGGCTCAATGCCCCAGAGCCACTGGGTAGTGTGAGAGCTTTTGCAACCTGCAGGCAAGTTGGTTCAGGCCCACGAATGCAGGCTCAACCCAACTATGATAGTGCTGTGTGACAAGTGCACCTGATCACAGGCTGGCCTGGCGAAGGTGTCGTATACACACACACTTAGCAGGCTAAATGTGCTATTTGATGCTGGCATCACCACGGCAATCCTTCGCTGCAGGAAGGGAAATTGACATGTACAAGTTCAGAGCTTCTGGAAGCCGCCTCTTGGAGTTGGGTTTTCATTGGACAGTGGCTATGGTGGCAATCCCTTGACAAGCATAATAAGCAATTGGTTTGTGATCGCATTCCGATGCTGCTGTATGAGATGAGGCCTGCTTTCACATTCATGCACCGTAGGCAGCACCACTGTACTCATGCCAAGAGCCATGCCAGAATGGATCAGAAACAAGTAGTGTGTGGACGCAGGAGCCAGTCATGAGCACACCTAGGTGCAGGCCTGCACAGCCTATGTGGGCATATGCTGTGCCTGTGACAGAGCAGGAATGTATAAGGTTGCTGGGTGATGGGTGTTCAGGCTGGTGCACCATGTCATGCATGAAGCAGCCAGGGGCATGCTTGGGTTCATCGAATTGAATGGTCAAGTATGAGATAATGCGGTTCTACAACAAATTGTCAGCTGCTTTCTGGCTGGTTCTCTTGCCAGTTCAACCATCTGCTGGCTGCGCAAAAGACTTTCAGCTGCAATGAACTGAAATGGACATTACTAGCAACTGTTGAACAAGTCATGTGACAGGGATCACCATATGTAGTTTACTCTTTGCCAGTGTCAGTATGTGGCAGTGGCATCAGCAAGGTAGCAGCATGGGACACTACCTGGCCCCACCTGAGACAATGGCTGGGTTCATCATCTGTCCAGTGTGCTGAGCAAACAATGGCATTCGTAAGGGCTGCGCAGTCAGTGCATTATGTGGCAACGCAGGCCGTGTCACTCTGCGACCATAATCGACTCTGTTTCCAGTGCCTGCAGACATCTGCGCTACTTAGCACGGCTTGTGAAGTGCCTGAAATGTATGACCCAGCTCTGAGCTGCCCGATGCAGCTTCCCCGCCTAGCTGCCCCGACCCCCATAGTTTACAGGACTTAGTCCAAGCCCGGCTCTGCAGAACAAGACAGCGCACCTGCCATGACAGCAGGCTGGCAAGAAAGGTCAATAATAATTCTTAGCATAACTGAATGCATATCTCATGATCAAATCCTGAAAGACCACCAATTGTGCTGGCTGTTGTTGCTGTTACCGATCACAGTCTACTGCACTGTGAAGTTGCGAAATGCGCGCACTGATGCTGCAATGCTCTGCCTGATCGAATAGAATAGTCTTTGAATGAGTGGAATCAGCCAATATGTACATTACAAGGTGCTACATACGGTACATGACAAGGGCCGACCCTGAGATAAGCAAACCTAGCTGTGCCGCATGGTTACCGCAAAATCAATTTCATTTCATACCTATAAGCACACTGCCCATAAACAATGATGTGATGCAGACTCCCCAGTTATCACCTTCAAAAAATACTACTGGATACCACTGCACCTTTTTCCTTTTGTTGTGATCATCTGAAACACTGCAGCCTGACATACGAGATCGATAACTGCCCTACGATCGTCGATACTGGGACAGGCCTCACACAGATGGCAGCTGCGGAATTGGAAGAACTTTGCTGCACACCAGAGGCAGCCATTGGACATGGAGATAGCCTTGCCGAAAAAGTGGGTGAAATAACGCCGTCTGGGTCTGATGGGATTGTGGCTGGATTCTCAACTTTCCCCTCCACCAAACCGAGAAACCTGGTTGGGAATGTAGTAATGTACAAAATGCGTCGTGCATTGCCTCACCTTGGCGAAAGGTCTGTAGTCTTCCTAGCGCATATTGTCTGCCTGCAACCAAGCCCAACTGCACTGGTATGACCCTACTTGACACCAGGAATACTGCACAGCGAGCACCTTGCTGCCAGGCACCACCAGGTCCCTTGTCACTTCTGCATAAGCCGGCACTGTCTCATACAGTTGCCATTGCGTCAAAGAGAGTGGCACAAGAACAACCAATTATGCTGCTGCAGGCTGTCCTGGCCAAGTATACTATAGTAAGCGCGCTAATGTCGCCTGCAGACTGGTGCAGATGCGTCAGTGGCCACCCTGACCTGCTCAATGCAGCCCCAGAGAAACTGGATGCGGGATTGAGATGGCTGCAGCCGGTGTACGGAGATGATGTCAAGGAGCTAGCTGCTGTTGCGTGCAGGTGTCCTGCACTGTTACTGCAGAACGAGCAAGAAATGGCGGCAAAGGTGGGTATGGCTTTGTTGTGTGCGAAGGATAACAGCTGTTGCTGGTACCTTACTCTGGGCAGCAACGGCGGTAAGCTTCACCTGCGGTCTTGACAGCAGGTTTATAGTAAATCTCAGCTGCAGCAGCAGCAGCAGCAGCAGCAGCAGCAGCGGCGGCTGGGGACTTGTCAGGGGTCAAAGTGTGGTAGTTGCGTGTTGATATCCCATCATCCACAGCAAGTCATGTGCTGTTTTTCTGGCTGTCAGGTGATGTTTTGGCAACAACAATTGAGCATAGGAGAAGCACAAGGTCCTTCTGCAGCACAGATATTGAGCAGGTGAGCTGTTGATATGCTGGTGATCGCTTTGAAACAAAATTGTGCGCTGTAAGTCAGGTGATGAGGCCGAAGCAGCTGATCATAATGCTGCTCTGGTGGGCATACGGAATGTGGCATGTGGAGTGTGGCTGAGTCATCATCGTCCATTGCATCCTTGACTGGCAATGCCGTATTGTGTCTGTTGTTCCAACCCCTGCACAACTCAGGCCTGCAGCACCTGTCCAAAATCTGCCCTGTTGCAGGTTGTCGCATGCACCCAGTCTACTGTCTCAGCCGCTCAATGACGTTCAAGCCAAGCTCAACCACATGGCATCTGTCCTTAGCATCAGCAGCAGCCATGCAGCACAGATATTGTACAGGGGGCCAGACATGGCGGATGCACTTAGGGATGTGGTGGCAGCAACAGACCAGAATGAATCTCACTGTCCTGCCAGCTTATTGGAGCAGCGCCTTGATGCGCTGGAAGAGGTGAATAATATGCAGCACTGGATGTCACTTGTGTACAGGTTGTGCAGCTGCTGTGGCCACAGCTTGCTTGACAGATATGCCCATCGCAGAGCACACCACTGCTGTCAGGAGTTGTACAAAGCATTGCAATGCCCCCAAGCTGTATCAGCAGTTTGATCCAGCAGCCCTTTGCCGACGAGCCACACAAGCATGGATCTGTGTTCTACTCAAGTCGACTTAAGAAATTTTGAGTTCTACACTTGTGTTCACTTGGCTGCAGTTACTGTCTCTGGATGCTGCGCAAGCGCGTGAGCTTGTGCTTCGTCAACCCCTGCTGTTGGTCAGCAGCACAGAGGAGCTTCATCACAAAACAGAAGTGTTGAGCGGACTCATTGGCCATGAGCACCTTGCAAAGGTGACTGGTGGATTGCCAGCAGCCAGTCTAAGTCAATAGGCACTTTGTTAGCAGTAGGTGTTCAGAAATTGCAAGCCAACCTGCACATGCATTAACCTGGCTGCTGTCCATCCTGGTGGCCCTGCGTTATTGCTGCTGCTTGCTTCATCACCTGCAGATTACTGCTGCAGCTCCTCAATTGTTTACCATGAAGACTGATGCTGTCATAGCCCGGCGCAAGCTGCTGCAGCAATTGCTTCAGCTCCAGCCGCAGTCATGGCCGGCTGAGCTGGCTGCAGCAGCAGCTGACAAGCTCGCAGTCTGGCTGGCAGCAAGGTGAGGCTGTTGGGTGTTCATGATGGCAGCAGGAGGAGTGAAACAGTGGCTGAAAGCACCATTGTGGCAGCTGCCACCAGAGGAAATAGGCATGGCATAAAAAGGCCTGAGCTTGTAGTATAATGCTGCCAGAACGCCATGCCCAAGGTCTTTCGGTTAGCAACATACTCCTGCAGCAGCGGCGTGTGCAGACACTGCCGTTGACTATGTCCTGTCTCTACATGTTGTGGAGCAAGCCGGGTGTTGTAATGTGAAGTTGTCTGCCCTGCTGTTGCTCTGCCCATCTGCAAGCAGCGACAGGAGGCTTCACCGGCTTGAGAAAGCAGCAGACAACCGCCAGTTGTGCACCTTACCCATGTGCAAACTGCTGTCTTTCAGTGAGAGCACCTGGTTGAAACACGCAGGGGCAGCTGGCCTCTTGATACCCTCTCAAACAGCAGGTAAAGCCTGACTTCGGTGCTTTGATACGCAGCAGCAGCAGCCGTTAGCTCCTATATAGCAGTCACACATGAGTTAGATGCTCCAAGAGACCAACAACAGCACACCTATGCACCTTACATGCTGTTGCTTGGCTGCACAAGGCCCTAGTCCCAGGACATAGGAGTGCATATGAATTAATTGTATATTCCTCCTGCCACGATTGCAGGCTCTTATGATTGTGTGGAGGCCAATCAGGTTCAGCAGCAAGTAGGCTTTCAGCAGCACAATGACAAAATCGAAACATGCCATGGTCAAGACCAGTCAGCAGGATTGCAACATGAAGTTGATTCTGCTTCACAGGAATCTGCAAGGTTTGGTGATAGGCAATCAGTTGAAACCTCCCTGTTAGTAGTGGACCTTCAGGATCAGCAGCAGCTCAATTTGGAGTCAGAGTGTCAGGCAGAGACAACTCAATCAGGTGTGGAGGATCAGCAGCGGCCTCATGTATGTGTCGATGACAGTGAGGTCCAGGAGCTGACTGCAGAGACCCAGGACCTTGCTGACAATAGCTGTGTGGAGGTGGACAGCAGCCAGCAGACAGCAGAAGTTGTGCAGGACAGTAAATCTGGCAGCAACAGCAGCACACCCAGCCGTGTGGTGGATGAGCCACCGTCAGCAGCTGCATCAGCTGAACTCAATGCAGGAGTGGGAGGCGCGGTTGTAGAAGCTGCCTCTCTATCTTCTGCTGCGGTTCAGGAGCCAACAGCAGGTGCCCAAAGCACCGAGAGTGACAGCGTTGAGGTCACCCCTGACAGCCCCAACTCACTATTGGCTGGCTCAGCAGCAGCACCTCCTGCTGCCAAAGCTGCTACTGAGCCAGTATCAGATGATGGCCATGACTCGAAGATGACAGCAGCAGCAGCAGCAGCAGCAATGTCACCAGCCACAGCGAGCCCTTCAGCTGAAAGCAGCAGCAGCAGTGACAAAGCAGCTTCAGCAGATGACAGCTCGGCCACTAGTGCAACAGTTCCTCCCACCAGCAGCCCTGACAGTGCTAGCAGCAAGGACATGGAACGTCGTGAGGCCTTCATGAGCAAGCTGCTGGCTAAGGTGCCCGCGTATGCAGTGACACTGCTGGGAACTGACCAGGCAGAGAAATTGCAGTTTCTGTCTCACATGTCCCCTGCAGACCTGTCAGCTGTGCTGGCGCAGCCACGGGCAGAAGAGCTGCTCGAAGCTGTGTATGCAGTGCACGTCAAGAAGCAGCAGCAGCAGCAACAGCAACAGCCCAAAGTGTCCACAATGGAGAACAGCCAGCTGCCCAGCACAACCTGCAGCACGGTTCAGAAGGCGAGTAGTGAGGCGACCAAGCCAGCTGTCGGCAGTGAAGCAGCTGCTGGGGCTGAGAACCCTGCAGCAAGACCGGCAGAAGCAGCACACCCTAACAAGGCCGCCAGCAGCCAGACCAAATCTGCCAACGGTCAAGCGCTTGGTGAATCCACTGCAAAAGTCAACATTGCGCACAAGGTCATAACAGACAGAGGTCGCAACTATGTGTTTGTGGATGGCCCAGTCTGCAGCACCTGTGGCAGCAAGGGCCACCTGGGTGGTGACTGCCGCACCACTCGCTGCTCTGCTTGCCAGAAGATTGGCCACCCCTTCAACAAGTGTAGGGATGCCTGCGGGGTGTGTGGCAAGCGACATCGTCCAGGGCCCTGCACACAGCCCCACTGCTACTACTGCAAACTGTACGGACACAATTTTGAGCAATGCCCCACAGCGCACTGCAAGAAGTGTGACTACTATGGGCATGTGCCCAGCCTCTGCCCAACAGCACAGCAGCAGCCGGCACTCACTGAGAGCAACAGCAGCAGCAGTGCCAGCGGCAGGCCAGCAGCGCCTAGCTCTGCAGATGCAGCTGCAGCTGTGAGGCCTTCAGCAGCGGCAGCAACATCAAAGACAAGTTCAGTAGGCAGAGCCCCAGCTCTTGCTACTACCGGCATTTCTGCAGGGCGGAACAGCGGCCTCAGCAGCATTGGTGCAGCAGCTGCTGACCCCTCAGCCACACCAGCAGCAGTTCCTCAACGCCCATCTCCCAATCCCAGGGCAGCCGTGCCAACAGCTGTGGCACTAGCAGCTGCAGGACCAACAGTACAGCAGCTCGGGCACCTGGCAGCACCCGCTGCAGGCATGCCGCGTGCAGCTCCTGCTGCTGCTGCCATGCCTGCAGTGGCGGTTGCAAGAGCGCCTGCAGCACCTGCAGCAGCTGGGGCTCCAGTGGCTCCTGCTGCCCACAGAGGCGTTCTTGTCCAGGATGGCAACCGCACCTACCTGTTCAACAAGGGTGTGGTGTGTTCCAGGTGTGGCAAGCCCGGCCATCTAGGCAGCCTGTGTGACACACATTGGTGTGGCCAGTGCAAAATGTTCGGTCACAGGTATGGGGAGTGTCACCAGGCTTGTCAGGTGTGCGGCAGAAGACATGCTTTCACCCGCCGCGGCGGTGAGCCTGTGTGCTACACCTCCTACTGTGAGCTGTGTGATATGTACAGCCACACAGCAGCCGAGTGTCCTACTTCACAGTGTTCAAGCTGTGGGTATTGGGGGCATCTTCACAGCAGTTGCCCTGTGCAGCGCCAGCAGCAAGCACCTGTAGCAGCGCAGCCAAGCAGCAGCAGAACCGCAAGCAGCACACAGTCATTCAGCAGAACCCCAGTGCCAGATGCTGTCATGTCCACTGGCGCCTATGGCGGTGCCATCGCCAGCAGCAGCAATGGCGAGATCCTTGCAGGTGGCTCTGGTGTGCCAGGGGCCAGGGAGCTGAGGAATGATAGGCTACAGGAACAGCCATTGGCCAGCAGCAGCAATGCTAGGACTGCTGCAGCCTCTTCCAGTACCAGCACCAGCAGTAGCAGCAAATGGTTGACGTTGAGAGACAGTGGCAGGCAGTACAAGTGCCACCAGTACCCTGCTTGCAGCAAGTGCGGCACAGTGGGTCACCTGGCCAGTACTTGCACCACCCCCCACTGCACATCCTGTGGCAAACACGGGCACTGGACAGGAAGCTGTCACACTGCTTGTTCATCATGTGGTAAAAAGCATGAGTTGTCTGCAGAAGGCTGCTTCATGCCGCTCTGCCCCAGTTGTCGTCTGTATGGGCACATCGGCAAGCACTGTCCCTCAGCTCAATGCAAGTTGTGCGGCTACTATGGGCATGTGCACAGGATCTGCCCAGATCAGCATTCGATTGAAAAGTCCAGGGCAGCTACTGCTGCTGGTGCTGCTGGTGGTGAATCAAACAGCGACAGACCTGTGAGCTTTGCAGCTGGCAACAGGGCAGATGCAGGTAGAGGGTATCAGGCTCCAAGCACTGGCACCACAAGCCAGAGACAGGAGCCTACTCACAGCACATCACAGCTGATCAACCGCAGCAGCATAAGCCATTGCAATGGCCGGGATCAGGGCCCCAGGGTGGTAGTCAGCAGCAACAGCAGCAGACAAGGCCAGGGGAGCGGTGGGAATGACCTTGCCAGCACAGACGCCACAAGCCGCAGCAGCAGCAGCCGGGCGCCAGCAGGTCCTGCAGCTGACAGTCACAAGAAGTACAGGTTCCTGGGTCAGCCTGTCTGTGGCAGGTGTGGCAGGACAGGTCACGAAGCCACAGACTGCCACAGCGACTTCTGCAACAGATGTGAGAAGTGGGGACATGCGACAGGAGCATGCATGGGGTACTGCCGACGATGTGGCAAGAATCATGCTCGTGGGGGTTGCACCATGCCCCTCTGCTCCAAGTGCCAGCTGTGGGGACACATGGCCAAATTCTGTCCAGCTGTGCAGTGTTCTGTGTGCAGCTGCTGGGGACATGATGGCCGCGTCTGCCCTGATGCACTACAGCAGCACGGCAGCAGCGCTGAACCTGATGCCACTGCTGCTTTGCAAGGCAACGGGCCCGGCAGCAGCAGAAGCTCCAAGGCTCATGACCTAGCAGCAGGAGTGGCTGGAGCGGGAGCTGCGTTCTGGAATGGTGGCAGAGAGAGCGCAAGCCGGGGCAAAGACATTGACGGCTGGAACAGCCACAGGCGAGATGCAGGGGCCGACAGCAGCAGAGACAGCTGGGGTTTGCACAGTGCATCAGCAGCAGCAACGAGGGCAATTAGTGGCAGCCACAGTAGTGCTTGGATAGCAGGTGTCAATGCTCCTGATGATAGCTGGACTCGCAGCGCTCATGGCAAGGCAGACAATGGCGGCAGCAGCAACGCACCGACTGCTGGTGGCACAGTCAAGGTCAGCGAGGCACGCGTGGCTGGTGGTGTGACAGGTGGTGCCAGTGCTGCTGCTACTGGTGGTGCTCATGGTGGCGGCGGCAACAGCAAGAGCAGTGTACGACAATTCATATTGGAGGCGCCTGCTGCGACAGAAGAGGAGGCGAAAGGCAGAGGTGCACGGCTGGTACATGCACTTTTCACTTCCCTGCCTGACTATGCCTCAGCACTGATGGGTGACAAGGAGAAGCTTGCTTGTCTTGCCAGGCTGTCAGCTGCAGACTTAGAGCACATACTGGCACAACCCCATCCAGAACAGTTACTAGAAGCAGTGTACACAGCACAGCTGGTGAAGCAGAAATACCAGATGAAGCTTCGGCAGGAGCAGCAGCAGTTGTATGGACAGCAGCACAGCATTGGATTGTCGCATCAGGACGCTGGCCAGCAGCAGCACACTCGGAAAGAGAATGCAGGCAGCACAAGGATGCTCCCGGGCAGCAGCAGGATTGAGGCAGGACGACATGCAGCTGTCACAGAGGAGCCTGCAGGTGCAGTGGACAGCAGCAGCTTGTTGATGCAGCGGATGGCAGCAACGCTGGCAGGATTCAAAAAGGGACAGCAGCACAGCAAGGACTCACCTGAGGTTGCTTACATGGCAGTCGGTGATGCAGCAGCTGGAGCGTTGATAGAGGTTTCAGAGGAAGAAGACATGAGCGACATGTTGGGGTTGCTTGGGGTTAGTGGTGCATAAGTTGCCCTCGTCCTTGGACTGTCATTGCCACCATTGAGTGTTTGAGTAATCATCTGCATCTTACACTCCAGGCTTGCAGCTTTGCACTGCATTAGGTTGTATCTCCAAAGGGCTGTTGCAGCCGTATGTCATACATTTCATATGGTATTAAAGAGATAGCATGTGTATGTAACAGGTTGTGGAGCCCTCATTGAGCCAATGCAACATGTTGAAATACTCTGGCAATTATTGCCTTTCGATACGTCCAATATCTATATTATGTCAGAGTCTAACTTGGACTTACTGAGTCACAAGTGCTATGACAGTCGTGTTGAAATATCTGCTCAGCCCCTCATCTGAATTATTGCTGGTAGCTGACTGTTGTGAGGTTGTTTTCGGACAGTAGCCTACAGGTAGCTACCTAGACAACGGTTGTCTGACCTATGCAGCAGCAGCCTGGATATGACTGAAAGCTGCTGAGCATCGGACACACAGGGCCTATGCCGCCACTGAAATCTACCAAGAGTCTCGTTCAACTTGAGATCTGGACAGATTGCAGGGTCCCAAGACTACTCAAGCGGCTTGTGGACAACTGCTGTGTTGTTCCGGCATAATACGAAACAAGCTTGCTGAGTGAGATACGTCACTTAGGACAATATCTCAAAATATATCAGACTCAAAGGACTCTGAACATCCGCTACTGCGATCACGGTGTTGTGTGCATCAGTCCTAGACGGCCTGGAAGAATGGCAGCAGCTGCGGGCAGCACCCAATTAAACGACGTATCATGGTGATGTAGTTGTGTATACATACGGGATGTGTTGCCATGGTTAGTAACTGCTGGATAGTTTCGAAGGAGAGATAACGAGTTAGGCGCGCGAGCTTCTTTAAGAACAGAGAGATGCAGCATAAGAGGTGCTATTGTGTCGTCATGCGAACATCAGAAGATATGGAAGTGTCAATATCGTTGCCCTGTGGGCCGTGTCCTTGCTGTTGCTGTTGCTTCTGGAAGTGCTGGTGTCTGGTTGCGTTGCCCATTTGCCACTGCAAAACTAGATGAAAGTTATCCTTACTTACACGGGCTGTCGTCTATCAACCCGACGAACTTTCTTCGCGCACCAAGCCCACTTCGTCTCCTCCGCCCCGGCAGCCTTCGCCTGCTGCCACGTTTCCTGATAATACTTCCAATTTGCAGCTGATTGATGACTGACGGCGCCGTGGACCTCGACACTTCTTTGTCGCTGGCAGGCCCTGCCGAGCTTGGTTCCACCAGCTGTTCTGTGTCAGGGACCCCATCCGGAGAAGCACACAGCGGCAGCTTCTTCCCGCCAGCATACCGTGATGTCAGAGACGCAGGCATAATCTATAGGTTTCTTAAGCAGCCGATGTGTGCTGTCTGTGGAGAGCAAGGCCACCTTGCAAGCATCTGCAGCACTCCTTTGTGCAGCTTGTGCGACAAGTACGGCCATCCGTCAGGTTGCTGCTCAGATGCTTGCAGTAATTGTGGAAAACAGCATGTATTGCTGAAGGGCAAGAGGTGCAAAGCAGCAGCATGCCACCACTGCAGCCGAGTTGGCCATGTAGCAGAGCACTGCCCCAATGCTGAGTGCATGAGGTGCGGATATCGGGGACATATGATGAGTAAGTGCCCCTTGCCAGCCGCAGATGTTGTCAGTTATGCCAGTGCCTATGGGTCCTTAGGTGTTCATACGGTCATGAGGCCAGGTGCTGCCCTTAATGATGGTGGTCAAAGCCTTACGAACACCTTGTTGGCCAGCCAGTACAGTGGCAATAACAAAGCAGGCAATAAGGTTGCCACACAGAGCAGTAACGGGGAAGTTGCTACAGGTGCTAAAAGGTTGCAGCTTGCAGCTAAGCTCCTAGCACTACCTATCACTCAACCACCAACACTGGAGCTGCTTCCACCAGCAACCACCGCCGCAGAAGATAAAGAGAGGAGCTCCAAGTTGGTATATGCACTGTTTGTAGAGCATGCACACTATGTCACAGAGCTGGTGCAGGATCACAATAAGCTTGAGTGCCTGTCAAGGATTAGGCCAAGTGATCTTGATGGCATCATCGCCAATGCCCACTCAGAGCAGATCCTAGATGCCATATATCAGCAGCAGTTGCTGTTGCAGCAGGAGGAAGAGCACCAGCAACGGCTAGAGCTTGAGCAGCTGCTAGAGCGTGAGCAGTACGAGCAACGCCAGCAGACAATAGAGCACCAGCGCCAAAGAGAGCAGCAAAGCAGGCAGCAGCGCTATCAGCGACAGCACATGCGCCTCCAGGGTCAGCATCAACATCACTGCTGCAATCAACCGCAACTGAGACAACAAGAGAGTGGGCCACATCAGGTTCAGAAGCAAGGCCATTGCAGTCCAGCCTTGCCCAACCAGAAGCAGCCGTACAGGCCGCAGCACCCTCGTGGCCAGCAGCACAGGCAGGGCCCGCCGCTGAATGTGCTGGACAACGCCCTATCAAAGGGTGGCAAGGTTGGCAATGTGCTGCTGTGTTTGGTATGTGGAGCAAAAGGCCATCAACTGAACCAATGCAGGACTCCATATTGCTCAGAGTGTTGCAAGTATGGTCACCCTGCTGGCGCCTGCAAGTCCGCTTGTCTGAGGTAAGTGCACATGTGTGACAGCAACCATACTTGTGTCACACATTCCAGACTTCAAGGGCGGGGATGGGGGCGTCTGTGCAGTTGAAGGGAAACACCACCATGCAGCCTTGTGCCAAGTGCTGCAGAGGGCTTCATGTCTGTGATGTGAACCATAGTAACACTATGTAGTTGTGTGAAAGGTTCGTTAACATGGAATATATTTGTACATTTCTCAATGTTGTGGATGCCAATCCGACCTATCTTGCAACTAGAGCTAGGCAGCTCAATGGGTCGGATGGCCTGCAACCTGCCAGGTAACTCACTGTTGCATTATGCTGCCCTGCAGGTGTGGTTGGAGGCATGGTCCTCCTGATGATAAAGACTGTCTGGTGCAACAGTGCAGCAAGTGTGAGTTATTTGGCCATATGGCTTGCGAATGTCCAGTGCCACGCTGTTGTCACTGTGGCCATTATGGGCATGGTAGTGATGATTGCTGGAGCGTCGCATCATGTGAAAAGGTAGTGGCGCACCAGGACAAGTTGCAGATTGCTGCAGGCTCTGTCCTGTTTGGCAAGGTCACAGAGTCTGATGTTGCAAATGGCAACAACATGCCCTACAAGCCACTACAGGCGAGCATAACTGCTGCACCATCAACAAGTTAGTAGTCTCTTGGTGTTGTGTGGTGCTATCTGATGTCTGTAGAGGACGTCATGTGAGATACAATGTCATACTCAATTTTTTTTTAAGGAAACGGCAGCACAACAGCTCAGCTGGGTGTGGGTTGAAGGAATGCATGCTAAGGGAACTTGCTGCATGTAGCCCTATATTGCATCTTTGGGTTGCCTTTTCCAAAACTGACGTCAGAACTATCACGCTAGCTCCGTCAGACTCTGTGTGATCACCCTCACAGCCTCATGCTCACTCGGCAGATGTGTCTTGTGTTGGAATGCTGTTTTGTGTGTCACATCAGTTATGATTTGAGGCGTATCATGTCAGGCGTACATCGCCATTGTTTATATACCACCCCCACTAAGTGGGCTTTTGGGCCTTGAAGGCGCCCGTGAGGGTGGTCTAGTCTTGGTGTGCTAGTGTGGTTGAGCCACCAAGTACTTATTCCAAGGGCCTTACATTGCGGACAGCAAGGGGGCCCTTCCTTCCTGCCAGAAAGGAGCAGTGCTGGTTCACCAGCAGCTCACCAGCAACATCAATT
Organism: Coelastrella sp. MACC-549; assembly: GCA_018290735.1. Lineage (NCBI taxonomy): Eukaryota > Viridiplantae > Chlorophyta > Chlorophyceae > Sphaeropleales > Scenedesmaceae > Coelastrella > Coelastrella sp. MACC-549. The sequence goes on from JABEVS010000370.1 coordinate 13,290, forward strand.
GATGCAGGCCGCGGCTGTTGGCCAAGCAATGCAGTGATATATGCAGTCCATGATGTCACATCTGCATTGGGGCATGCTGTTGATTTATCTTGATTAGAAATGCGCCGGAGATTGCGCCCTACACCGGTGTAGTGCTATCGGTAGATATCATATCAGTGTCAATAAGGTCGAACTGGTTTTGCCTTTCAAACTGCAGCCTTGCCGCGGCGTCTTCTATTGCTGGCCTGCACTGCTGGGATGATCCTCCTAGCTGGCAACACAAGACTGTGCAATGGCCCCTTCTATGGCAGTCATCGTACAAGCCAACCACGCCAACCACGCTTGCCATGACATAATGCATCACGCTTGCCCATCTGCAGAGAACCATGCGGCCGTAGGGTGGCCAACCGCACCACAAGCAACCCTAGCGCAGCCAACAACAACTTCTTATTGGGGTTGAACCCCAACATATAGTACCAGAAGTGCAGCCCTTGGTTCTGAGACGGTTGACGGTGAGCTTCTGCTTGCAATTGGACTGCATGGAAAGAAGGAAGTTATCCTTTCCGGCCGCAAGGCCCTTGGGAGAAGTACTTGGTGGCTCAGCCACACTGCAATTGGACTGCAAGTTGTCACATCTTGCTGTTTTATAATAACAATGACAGATCTGGCTATTGTCGATGCCGGGCACACATGGTGCATCCCTACATATGTTCCCAAGCTCATATTCTCCAATAGCACAGCACGCGGTTGCAAAAGTGTCTGTGCAGGGAAAGAAGACCAGGGAATGAGTCACTACTCTGCTCTTGGGCCTTTTGTCCTCAATTACTGGATCCTCCGTCGTTTGTTGTGCACCTGATTCACACCTCTATTTGAGGTGAACATGTCAACATAGGATTGAAGCAGACCGTGCCCCTCCCAACTAGCGTGTAAGTTGCGACAAAAAGTCGCACTGAATTAGAGTGCTGTAACACCTGGTCCTGTAACCCTGCAGCAGTATGAACAGCTCCTGAACTGCATGGCTGCAGTTGGAACAGCTCTTATGTTGATCTTGATGATTTACGAGCAGCTGCAATGCGACAAATGCCTCGTAAAGAAGTTCAGCAAAGCCATCAGCTTGTGGCAGAAAATTTGAACCAAATGACGTTAGTGGCAGCCTCTCAGTAACTCGGGCCTGATACGGCCCAATGCTTCCTCTCAAACACCTATAGATGAATTGATTATCAGCAGCGCCTTGAACGCATCTGCAGAGATCTACACTGTTCAAACGAAGAAAAGAACAGTTGAATGAAAAGCGTACGTAGCAGGAGGCCTGCTAGGCCTGTCTGGGATGTAGTCTTGAACGCAGACGATACTTTGAACAAGTTGATCGCCAACAGCAGGAGCACAGGCACACTGAACCTGGCCAGCAAGCAGCTGCATGAGGTGGGAAGGGCCCTATGGGGCAAGGCGAATAGCGCAGGCGTGCCTACCAGGCTTTGCGGCATCGCTCTTGACATCTGGTATGCAGGTGCCTGCAGCAGTCTATCAACTGGCAGCTGACGGACACTCTGTCAAATGGTGGGAGGTGAGCAGTCAGGGCTGTGGTTTTCTCGCCTGACCCTCAGAAGCGTCTCTGTGCACAGGAGGCTTGAACACGATGTAAAAGGCCAGAATGTCGTTGCTGATCCCAGGTCAACGAGTTGACCAAGTTGGACCTCTGTCACAATGAGTTACAGCAGCTACCAGAGCTGTTGTGGGCAAGTGTTGCTTCTCTCAACACACTTCACCTCAGGTAGATATAACATATGTGCAGCATACAACATGCTTCTTTGCTGTTTTATTGAAGACTGGGGGTGACAGTGAGCAGCCTTCATGAATTTATAGCACAATGAGTGCAGCATGAGAGCCATATGAAGCCATGTGCAGCACCATATGCCTCATGCATCAGCGTCCATGGCATGCAGGTGTGAGAATGCCTTGCTGCCCGTGCTACGAGACTCTATCCCACGTGCAATGCTTTTTCGCTTGCAATGCAATATAATGCTTGTGATCCGCCTGCATCTGCAGCTTCAATCATCTGCAGCATCTTCCAGCGGGCATTCGTGCCCTGACAGCACTTAAGCAGCTGGACATCAGTGACAACCCTTTGCTAGACTTGCCAGATGAAGTTGCCTCTTTGTCATCGTTGGCAAGCTTCAACTGCAGCAACTGCAGTCTGTCAGCCCTTCCAGACGGCTTGGGAGTGCAGCAGCCAAACCTGACAATGATCAATGCATCTGGCAATAAGATTGCTGCTGTGCCACGAGGACTGAGAGCCGCAGCAGCTCTCGCTGTACTCAACCTGTCAAGCAACAATATAAACGATTTCTGTGGATTGGTGGGGCTGAAGTCGTTGAGGGAGATTGATGTGTCGCACAACCAGTTGCAGGTTGGTGTTGGTGAGCTGTTACTGGACCTGCTGGCAGCTGCACAACCTTTTGCCGTAGTAGCAGCTGAAAGCAACAGATTATGCTTGCACCATTGTGCGCAACAAGTTCCTTCAACACTTCACAGTCAGCTCTCAGCTTAGTCGTGTAGTTTTATCAGAGGCAGAGCAACGTATCAAGCTGACAGACAGAAAGTAGTTGGCTTTGACCATGAGCTTTGACCATGAGATGTTGTGCTCATGCTGGCGCTACCTTACTGCTCTTCTAGGAGCTGCCAGACTGCCTGAGCAGCATGTCACGCCTGTCCCTTCTGGATGTAAGGAACAATCAGCTGTCATGTCTGCCTGCTTCACTGGGCCAAGCCACCAGCCTGCTGGAGCTGAAGGCCGGCTTCAACAAGATCAGGGACCTGCCTGGCAGCCTAGGCATGTTGGTGAACCTGAAAACATTGGACCTGCGAAACAACTTGATACAGGTGACAACAGTGCAGCATCTTGTGGTTGCCTTCAACTCCTACAGGCGTCCCTTACATGTTCACCAGTCAGAGGCACACACTGTTTAGAGTCATGCAGGCCGATGCGTGTGCATCTAGATTAACCAGCAGGCATCATACAGGTCAATGGTGCATATTTGAGTTTATTCCCGAGACAAGTCCTGCCTCCAAGGCGGTCACTACTTCCTGCTTGCAACTTGTAACCACCTTTTCTGTGCTGCTTGGCTTCACAGACCCTGCCAGACTCTTTGTGTGGGCTGAAACTGGGCTTACTGGATCTCACCAACAACAGGTGAGCGCGTGTGAGGAGGATATCATCCTTTGTGTATGAGCAGTGAGCAGCCATGACACTGGTGGAGCAGAGGCTGGCCATCAACATTCTATGGCTGCATCCTTGACCCTGCAATGTCCCACCAGGAGTGTCCTGCAGAAGCCACAGAGATGGTAGTCTGTGTGCCAGGAGATCTGTGGCTTACTGTTGGGAGCTGGCTCCATGGCAGCTTTCAGCTCCCTGCACACTGTGGCTTTGCGCCAAGGCTGTTTCTCCCAACATTGCTGCCACATTCTACAACTGTCCCTGCTGCTGCTCTGTACTTGCACAGTCTGAGCCGCTTACCCCCAGCCTTGGGTCACATGACCAGCTTACGCAGCATGCCCCTGGATGGAAACCCACTGAAGCTGATGAGGAGAGAGGTTTGGTCAGGTGTAGTACACAACAAGCTGGCACTATTGGCCCTGGATAGTACAAGCCACAGCCACAGCAGCAGTTGAATGTCATAGCAGCATACTTCCTGATATGGCATGCAGTCATGTTTACAACCGGCATAAGCAGCGTCGTGACGACTTGAAGGTACCGCACACGCCATGTGTACTACTGGCTTCAGAGGACTAGCTGTGGTCCAACAGCTGCTATGAACACCATCGGAATTGAGATTACACGCACTGTCTGCTGCTGTTGGGAGGAGTGCTGGCGAACTGCAGCATGGTTGAGCCTGTCAGCATGTAGATGTTTTTCTCCATACTTTTATTCACAGGGCCAATCTCAGGGCTGCTGCAACACCTGCGGAACCAGGTCAGTGAGGGAGGTAGAAGCAATGCCGGCAACAGCCTGCACCCCTCGTGCAGCAGCAGCACAGCAGGCTTAGCAGCAGCAACCTCAGCAGCAGCAGCGGCAGTGGCGGCAGCAGTGGCAGCAGACACAGCGGTTCGCAGAGGCACCAACGGTGGTGGTGGTGAACTTGACCTAAGTGGCAAGGGGCTGTCAAGCATTCCAGCAGCAGTTTGGCAGGTACGCTACGTGCTGCTTGCTTGCCAATGACTTGAGCTTCGCCTCCTTGCAGTGCTAGCATTTGCAGAAAGGGATGCAACAGCCCGTACCGGTACATGGAGCCATGACGTGTGTGGATTGTTACCTCCTGCCAAGTCTGTAGGCTGCTAGCAGAGTGACAGGCCAGAGAGTGTCCCTCAATCTGCTGCTGCAGTCAGCTGCTTCAATGAGTCGGCTTGACCTCTCCAGCAACCCCCTTGCCTCAGATGCCCTGCAACCCCAGACCCTCTCCACCCTTCAGCAGCTGCGGGTGCTGTGCCTCAACAGCTGTGAACTCACAGCCTGGCCACTGAGTGATGTGCCATCAGGCAGCTTAGAAAGCTTGCATACATTGGAGTGCAGGTGCAATCGGTTACAGGGGCCTGTGCCTGCTGGTGCCTTAGCAGCATGCCCAGCATTACGCAGCCTGGACCTGTCAGGTACACGGCAATGTTGTTCGAATCACTCACAAACTGTTGGCACCTTGTTGCTTGGAAGCCACGTCGAAAAGGCAGGGGGGGGGGGTCAGAACCCACAAGGTTGATGTAAATGCGCTCTGAGCAGCACCCTTAGCTACTAAGACAAGCAGCACTAGGTGCACCTGATGGTGTGCGACCAATGTTGGCCCTGCAGAGTTGTAAAGCTTAGTGTGATATAAAGATCAATGCAACACTTGCAACCTTGGGTTAGGCCAGCAACGTTTTTTTTGTCAAACTTGCAGTCAATTCACTGCATTTGGATCATTGCAGCAGCAGCAGCAGCAGCCGCCCTAGGGTTGCAGCAGCACAAACGAGCACATATACAGTTCATCATGTAATAATGTCCTCTATGTGGCTGCAGGCAACCCAGGTTTGCACTTTGCCCCTGTTGTTCTTTTTAGCGCTTCCCATCTGGAGGTGTTGATTGCCTCCAATTCAGCGATGTCAGAATTCCCCTCTGCAGTTCTGGCCTGTACGGCCCTCAGGCAGCTGAAGCTGAACAGCAACAATATTAGCAGCTTGCCTGTAGAAGTGACACAGCTCTCAAGGTGAGGCACCTGCCAGCAAGCATCTGTGTGTGTGGCTTGAGAATGTACTTAGTCACCCTTGTCGAGATGTCCCCACCTAGGACTCTACAGAGGCCTTGGCTCTCGGCATTGTATGGGAGGGGTTCTCGGGTGGTTTCCCCCTTCACAATTGAAATCGGATAATCATGCACTCCGCCTTGTCCGAAAGTGGATTGAATTCACTGGGTAGATTTGAGGCGCGGGGCCAATGGCAGTAATGCTATGGCTGCAAAGTACTGATTATTATTATTAGCAAGCATCTGCCGGGCAACACACAGACCAAATTGCCACCCTGCAGATGCACTGTGCACAGCTTTACCAAGTCAATGTTGGTGTGCAGCTTGCCAATAATATGGACCTGCCATGGCTCTTTTGCTTGCTAGTGGCTGTGAGCAACATTGTGTGGCGCTTTTTGCACAGGTTCAGGGACGCCGGCAGGGTGTCCGCTGGCAGGTGTGACCTGTACGGCCTGATGCTTTGCCCGCTGCTGCTGTTGCCACTTAGTGCACTACCCTGTCGTGTTTGCAGGCTGACTGAGCTTGACCTCACCAATAACCAGCTAAGCAGTATACCACCAAGAGTTGGGCTGATGTCAGGCCACCTCAGGGTGTTAGCAGTTGATGGCAACTGCTTGAGGACCATCAGGAGGGCAGTGTTGGATAAGGGCACTGCAGCGGTATTAGACTACTTGCGAGACAGGATTCCTGTGTAGGGCAGCTGGTACATCACATCTGATTTCCCCACCAGCTTGATTGTCAAGCGCATGATGCCATGCAAACATGTGTTGTTGCGGTTGCGGGCTGAGCCCCGCATATAAAAGGCCAATACCATATCTGCATCTTGGCTGATGTTCAATTACACACCTTGTAGGCTGCGGCAGGCAACTGTTCAAGGAATCAATTAAGAGTCAAAGCTGTATCACTGCAGCAACGTTGAACTGCCCCAGAACACTAGATCCCGTGCATAACCTCTTTCATAAATCAACATGTTGTGATGCACCTTGTTCTGAAGCTATGGTCGCCGCTCAATCCAAGTGAGCTGAGCTCACTTGAAACTTCGCTGCTATACACACTCAGCGCTGTCGGAGCCAAACTCTCGTTCTTGGATTGCCAGAACAAGCGTAAGCTGATACTGCCAACCATACCGTGATGGCTGATAGCCACACTGGACGACGGTCCCAGCTGTAACATCTAGCATTGTGATCAACTTTGGCACAAAGCGGCTCTGCATATTTGCTGAATTGCTACTCATCAAGTGATAGTGCTGCGCAGGATGAATCTCAGTGATAAGGGCATTCGTCTGCTGATCAATTCTACCATTGTCAATACCTCAGTCGCGGCAGATCTGCACGAGAATAGCACAGTTTGCTGTTGTGATAACCGGGCAACAAGCCCTGCCTCCTTGTTGGCGCCTCTTCTGATACGATGTCAGGCATTGCAGGGCTTTTCAGTCCTGCATTGCTGAATGTAGTTCCTGCCTGGCACACTGCAGACAACAAATGCTACAAGTTTAGTTTTGGAATTGAGGCAGCTACTGCGGCAGCGGCAGCAGCCCGCTTGGCGCAAGCAGCAACTGAGGCTGTGTTGGTGCCAACTTCAGCTGATGCTTACATTGCTGCCGCACGTTCTGGGTCATTATGGGGCAGTGGAACGTGTCCCCTTGGATACAGCAAAGAAGATCAGCTGAAGTACCTGAAGGTGTGTGCAAAGCATCATGTTTTAGCAGTGCTGCTCTTTGACTTGTAACTGCACTTGTAGAAATCGCAACCTTGTCAATGGCATGACATTTGCAGCGCATGCTCCCCTGTACGCACCGAGAGATAGTCGTCAATGTTTTGGAGCTCTTAATCTGCCCTTCTCTGGGGCCTCCAAACTCATGTATCGGCCAGGATGGTGCCAGTCACGACAGTTTATTGACTTGCGCTCAAGACATTCTGCCCTGCTCAATTACAGCCTGTAGCATTACCCCTTGTTGGTCTGCTGTTGTATCTGCTGCTGCAGCATTATGACCGTGTGGAAGTTCCCAGCACGCTCAGCCTCCTCACCCCATACAAGCTGCTGTGGCTCCTCCTCAAGAAGTGAGCTGGTGATGCATGTCACAGCCGATAATATGACAGTTGCTGCTGTGCATGACTGCAGCATCAAATTCTGAATTGCAGCTGCCAGTCTCTGCCCGGCATGCCTGCTCGTTCAGCTTGCACCTGTCTACACAGGCATCTTGATAGCCATCCCGTAATCCTCCTGCCGACGCTGTCTGCCTGCATGCCTGTCGTGTGTCCTGCAGCACCGGTCTTGTGTTTCTGCTCCAAACCAACCTGTGGCTGTACCAGGCACTTGATGCGGAAGAGCAAGCACTGCAGCAGGTATGTGTCTGCAAGTTTGGGACTATGACTCCCAGCTGCTTGAAGATTACTGCTGCCAGACACTCAGTGTCATGCATGCCTAGGAGGCTGTGTCTTATGCGCGTCTCGATGGGCTTAAGAGACGGGTGTAGTG
>JABEVS010000370.1:21022-65232 GCA_018290735.1 Coelastrella sp. MACC-549
GGGCCAAGAAGCTGAGGGGGGGAAACTTGAGGAGTCAGGTTGTTCTCCTCAGTCTGACAGCAACACTACAAACCTGGTGAAACAACTCTGATGGGCCAGTCTGTGTACAGCCAGGTGGATGCACGTCAGGTCAATCGTACTAGTACTAGCCCTGTCGGAATATGGAGAGCTGCACCACTCACTTGTTGCAATTTGCAGGGCACACAAGCTCAGCTGCCTCCCTACCCAGATATTCTGCAGCAGCTTGTCAAGTCCTGCTGGAGCAGTTGGCGTGAGCTGCTGACTGCCCTCACACGCAGTGAGATCAAGCATGCAATAAACCGCAATGCCAGCAGCAGAGTGGCCTGGAAGGTCCTGAAAGACCCTAGGTGGGCTTTACAGCCTTGGGTCCAATCTGACATGACTGCAGTTGCACAGAAGGGAATTTGAGCGGCAGTGAGAAAAACTCTGCATGCGGATGTCTTGCTGTGGCTTGTGCTTTGCGCATTGATGTGTTCAAGCCTGGAAGCTGTGCAGGTGTACACTGGTGCACAGGGCTGACAGTGCTACCTTGCCTGCCTGCAGGAGGAGCATCACAGACAAGGCCACCTGGTATGTTACCACCCCTTCTTGGAAGCTGTTGCCGCGCTATATCAAGACCATGCTGCAGACGCAGGTGCCCATGTATGCAGCTGAGCTCATTGTGGCTTGTGTGTACGACGCTGTGGAGGAGTGCAAGAGGATCCTCAAGGGCCTCCGGATGCAGGTGCTGCAGCAGCAAGGTCGTTTTGCAGCCAGTGAGAGGCTTGTGGGTGCTGAATGCTTAGTAGGCCCGGAGCAGGAGCAGCAAGGGGGCGTGCAGCAGTTGCAAGAGACTCTGCAGCTGCTGCTAGCAGGCCAGGTGCAAATATTGCCTACTGAGGTGCAGCTATCAAGCAGACGCTGGGCAGTGAAGGCTGGTAAGAACCTTGTGAGAGTGACCGGCACTGCTCTTTGTGCGGCTGTTGGTGCTGGGGTTGCAGCATCATTAGCACCTAGGGATCGGGCGGGTGTGTGGGCTTGGCGTGGACACATCGTGTCGGACTTGATTTTTGCAAATGTGTTGATGGTGGTGTTGGATGGGGGAGTTGCTATCACTTTCGCATCTAGTCAGGGTGGACAGGAGGATCACCAGCAGCAGCATGGTCCCTTGCATTTTGGCCTGACATCATGAGACAGCTAGATGTCATCTTTGTAACACACTCGCAATAGCAATGGACTTTATTGCTGCTGTTGCCTTTATCTCATTGGTTGCTGCAGTCTTATGCTTGCGCTGGCACTTTACAGTTATGGCATCCATGCAGTAGGAAGATATCTTCCTACTTTTGGCGCAAAAGTGGTTCATCAATCCACAGCAAGTTGACAAGTATCTGGTGCACACTGATCAACCCCTCACATCGCGGCCAGTTGCAAGGAGGTGTCCAACAGCTAAAGGCACGCCTGAACGATCTGCAAACCACACATCTCAGCTCCATCGTCCAGTTTCGCCCCAAGTGCCTTGATATGCTTGTATATGGACAGCAAAACGTGAACTAGTGACAGTGACCACCACATGTATTACCAGTCGTCTGTAAACAAAAACGACTGTTGGCTGCAGCTCTGAGTGTAGTGGTCAGCACTGGCTTATAAGCTTGGTGCTGCTATGATGTACTCAATAAGGAGCACAAACAGCAGGCACAGAGGCATTGACAACAGTTTCAGGGGCCGGTGGTACCATGATTGCAGTGCCCAAGGTCTTGTAGTGCTTGTTGTGGACTGCTTTCTTGTGCTGCTACGGATGCATGGCACTTACCCCCTACTGTTTGACTGACAAATTTGTAATTGTAACTGCGCTACTTGCGAGGTCACCTGGAAGCTGGATCGATCAGGCACGACGGTTCACCTGCAACCTGGAGGCCATAAGGAGAAAGATCTCGCTGGTTTCCGCCCTTGGTCCCCTGCATGTTTGATGTGTGGCTGGCCATCTGGACGGAAACTAACGAGTTCTCGATGTGTTGCAGGTAACACTAGAAACTGATAGATGCTAGAAGAGCATAGAAGCACGATCACAGAAGTAGCAGCTGCACATCCAACAGTAGGGGACCCTGCATACAGGCAAGTTGTATTTTTCACCATATTGCGTGCAAATGTGCCTGTTGCTTTGTCACTATTTGAATGATTCTTATACAGGTGTCTATCTGAATGATTCTTTGTCAAGGAGGTGACCGTCAGAGGTTGTCCATGCAGCTGCTGGTTCACTTATACTGTCCAGGAGTTTGCCACACCAGACGAGGATTAAGCCCTCTGTTGGAGGCAATGCTGGCGAAAGCTTGGCCACTTGCCGCTATCAGTGCCGTCGCAGCTGGCGGTTGACAGTCACTGTGTCATTTGTGACTGGAAGTCTTCCAGTGACATTTGGTACAGTCCTCACTGCTGTGACATCAGTAGTAGCACCCGCAACATATAGCAGCATGCTCTATGCTGGACCAGCTGGAGAGTTTTAGTGGGACATCACGGCACACTTTGTGTGCTGTCGTGTAGTGCTCTTCTGGCACAGTGCTGTGGGACACTTTTGGCAGACTAAGCATGGATGCAGAGATCACTGCCAGCTACCAGCTTGTTAATGGATTGCTTGGGGTTATAGAAAAAAGTGATGCACAGCTTACAGCCAACTTCAGCCGTCATGCGTGCTCCGCGCTGCTGTCAAAGCCCCTCCTGATGGCGAGCGGTGTAGCCAGCAACCAACAGCAACAGGTGCTTCTGTCTAATGCATGCAGTCGGTTGCTGGACGGCACAACGAAGCTGGTGAAGAAAGGCTCGGTAAGGCTCTTCTATTCAGTAAACTGCATTGGCGCAGACCAGCGTTATCTGAGCGCCCTAGAACAGGCCAGGGCGTCTCGTGTTGACGATACCATTACCTGCATGTTTGATATCAATGTTACGCGATGAATCGCCACTCACAATGCTCATCGCTTTTGCTTTGCAGTTGACAGATCAGGCTATGGCACTACAAGTCCTTGCAGCCTCCATACATGCATGTGACGTGGTCAACCTACTTGAACGAGCAGGGGGGTGGAGCACTATGCTGACTGAAGCTCTCAAAAGGGCGAACGCTGCATCAGGACCAGCAGCATTACCAACAGCAGAACAGGTGACAGGAGCATCATGTACAGCAGCAGCAGTCCTCTTTGACAGACTGCAGCACCACATAGAACTGCCAGGAGTGCGTCGAGAGGTCACTAGTACAGTTCCAAAACTGTTGCCCCAGCTGCTGGTCGTTCTGCAGAACTTGCGCTCATCTTGCAGCTGCCACACCAGTTGCTTGCGGCTGCTGGCGGCCCTGCTGCGCTGCGTTCCAACAGCATTACGTTCTGTGGCAACTGCGTGCGAAAAGACACTGCAGCAGCTTGTGGTCCATGTAGCAAGCAGTGTTAGCACCAGCGCTGCGCCTGCTGCTGCAGCTGAATATCAGCAAGTCTTAGCAGAAGCAGCACAGTGCATAGCACTGCTGCCAGCTGCTCCTGGTGATGCAGCAACATGGAGCGACACAGCTCGCAGGTTGCTCAGCAGCAGTCATGATGTGCTGGACTACCTGCTGATGGGTCTCGAGGGGCGACCCCTGGATGCAGAGTTTCGTGCATACCTAACAGCAGCAACAGCAGATGGCCAACAGCAGCAACAGGGTGCAGCTGCAACGTCTTGGCTTCCCAGTCTCCCCTGGCAACAGCAGCAGCTGCAGGGTGCTGGTCGGGGTCAAATGCATTCAGCCAGACTGCTGCTTGGCGTGTGCATCAGTGCACTTCGACAGCTGCTGCAGCAGCCGTTTGCAGCACCTGCTCCTCTTCCAGGCTATTCCCTGATATTGTTGGCGGCGCGTCTGCTGCTGTTCGATGCAGCGGCGGCAGTAGCAGCGGGAGCTGTGGCAGCGTCCAGCACCATGTATCAGGAGCTTTTAGTGCTGCAATCACAGCTACAGCAGGCTGGCTGGAGGCTGCTGCAGGTTGTGGTGGCCGCTGCTGGTCCCCAGTTGCAGCTGCAGGGGGTGATGCTGCGTCTGGTGCGTCAGGGCCTGAGATCAATACAGGTGTCAGGTTATGCTGCACTACAACAGCAGCCTGTTGCTGTGCGCTGTTGTGTGTACAGCACATCAGCCAGCGTACTGAAAGCAACTGGGCTGGCAGGCGTTAGGGGCTTGGCAAGAGAAGCAGTTGGGTGTGCAGTCTTGGAATTGTATGGGCGTGAAGCAGCAGCCAAGGTTGCACACAAGGACACAGGCAGCAGCAAGGCAGGTGGCCAGCGGCCAACAAAGCGAGTGAAAACATCTGGGGCAGCAGGCGGTGACTTGGAGCAGTTTGATCCAGTAGCAAGTGCAGCAGCAGCGGCTGCAGCAGACAGTGATGTCTGCAGGTTGGCAGCAGGGGCAGACCTACAAGCCCAGGCAGCAGCGTTGCATATGCTTCAACAATTGCTGGAATCTGGTGGTCAGCTACTGCCTGCAGAGGTTCGCGCCCATGTAGATGCTATTGCTTTCCACATGGCGCAGACAGCAGCAGCAGCAGCACTGCGCCTACAGCAGCAGCCTGCAGTCTGCTCTGTCACCAGCAGCAGGTGCTTGGGAACTTGGCAGGCAGTTGCATATCAGACGCTGCTGGCCAGTATCCTTGTGCCTTGCAGCAACAGACCTCCATTTCTCAGCCAGGCACTGCTGCTGTTCAGGGAAGGCAGACACAGCTCTCACCCCCTCGTGGCAGCAGTCTGCCAGGCTGCAAGCTTGCAGTGTGAGGCGCTGCTGCACCCGCGCGCTGCGGCTATCAGCGGCGTGAAGCAGTACAGTGGCATGGAGACGGTGCAACCACTCAGCAAGCCAGTCATGTGGAATGCCTTTGACAGCATCACACTAACAGGAGTCTCAGCAGTAGCGATGGCAGATAACACGGCGCCTACAGCACCAGCTGCAGACTCTGGAGTGGTGGCACCTGCTGTCAGCCAGCAGCAGCAACATCGCCAGCAAGAGACTCCACGACAGCATGTCAGTAAGGGGACCACTGACAATGGAATTGTTGTTATGGGCTATCCAGTAAATTTGGGAGATCACCAGCACCAGCAGCAAGTACCTGCTCAGCAGCAAACACTACCACCTAGTAAGCTCGCAAGAGCCACAGCAGCTGATGCTTCAGTGCCCCATCCCAATGCATTACACAACGGCGTTGGTGCAGCTATGCCATCAGCACCAATTCGTGTGGAGGCAGCCAAGCAGCAGCAGCAGCATGCAGTAGTAGTTATGGAAGTGGACCCCCACGCTGCTCTTACTAGTGCATCAGCAGTTGAAGCTGCTATTGAAAGTGGGAGTGGTGCGGCAGCTGTCCAGCCTGCAGCTGGTAGTCAGACAGCAGTTCTGCCTGATAAGGCTGCAGTAGCTGGCCAGGTTGGGTGGCAGCATCATGCCGCTACTGCGGCGTTTGATGATGAGAGCTCTGATTCCGAAGGGCCATTGCCGGATATAGACTCAGGCAGCCACTCTGCGGATGAGGAAAGCACCTAGTTGCTTGATCTGGTCTCTTTGTTGCATGGTGAACTTTTGTCCTCTGGCCAAATGACCACACCAGTAGTCTACCATCAAACTCTCACATGTCGAAGCATTTGCCATGGCAGTTGCTCTTATCGCAGGGCTCTGTCATCAATGTACTCCCCATTCTTTGCACCCTGCATCTGGGCGGGCGCATTCGTTCAATTGGCATACTGCGGTGAATGCATGCTTTTGTTGGTGCTTAAACCTATGAGTAAGTAACGCTTACTCTGTGCACGATAGTTCAATCGTCCAGCATTTCAATCGTCCCAAGCAAGTGGTACATTTTCACCAGCATGAAGGCTTGAAGAGGGTCTAGCCGTGCTTAAACAATCTTTGGAAGGGTTATTAAACACTGACTACGCGCAGCATTCGGCATGAATTCTGCACTGTAGCCTCCTGTCCCCCAATTGGGCGGGGATCTTGCAACTTGAGTTGACGAACATTGCTGGGCTCTTGGATAGCACACTTATCTCCAATAACCTGTTTGTAGACTTCAACGTCCTCGTGAAAGCTGTGTACGGCTTTGCGGCACCAGTCTGATGTTCCGGCTTTGGTCATCAAAGCAACGTACTCCTCAGCTCATCTTGAGCGCCTGAAACCGTTTTGTAAGGTAGGATTAGCTATTCTTCAACTTCATGCATCTCGCTGTTGTGTAATCACGCATAGTTGCAGGTGGTCAGTTGGCCTCGTGCCGGTCGCTATGTGTCCTGACACTGTGGAAATTAGCCATGTTGGCAGCGAACAGATCAGACAAGCTTCTATGACTAGCGCTTAGTGGTTGTAGGTGATCAATTGTACTTGCCAGATCAGTCTTGCTGACTGCAGTCAGACACTCACAAAGGGTGCTAAATCCCACGCAGGTCCATAGTTGTATCCGCAACAGCGTTCAGAGCCGTTGAAACCTTCTAGCCATCATGTCTTCCACAGCAGCAGCCACAGCTCCTGTCCTCTTGCCAGTGACAGGTCTCCCACCTCCTGACAGTTCATTACCTGCGCTGGAACCAGCAAAGAACCGTGAACAGTACAGAGAGAGGCCGGAGACGGAGACAGAAGAGGTGAGCGCAACGAAATTCAGCACAGGTCGATTATGCTTGCAGCATTTAGCTGCTACTGACGTGCCCTATTGTGCAGTCCTGGTACACCGCCTGCGGGGCAGGGTGCTTGCTGGAATGATGTGTGTCTTATCAAGGAGCTTGTGGAGCATCTCAACAAGTGACAAGCTGCAAAACTGCTGTGTTTGGCCATCTGTTGCTTCTGTAGGCCTTCTGGTACTGTAATGAGCAGCCAGACACTCTGGTAGAGCCACAGCAGGTCAGCCTTGATGTCTGCAGTGATGCCCTAACCTGTATGCTGCTGTCACAGCAAGGCAGCAGTACTCTTCAGGGAAGAGTATTGAAGCAGTGCACACCAACTTGAGCAGTATCACCAGAGAGCAAGTATACTAGGGCTGGCTTGGTCATGCAGAGCAACATTTCCTTGCCCTGCAAATCCAGGATAGCATTCATGCCACAACAGCAATCATGTTGACACTGCAATCGCACCAGTGCTGACCTAAGCTCCTTCATGCAATAGGTCCACCTGCGTTCCATTCATAGCAAACAGGCTGCAGTAATCGTCTTTGCTAACAAGAGCAGCTATCGTGTGAGGGCTCTGTGGGTAGACTTCAAGGGCAATGAGGTGAGCAGCAGCACAGACTTCATCCGAGCACCTGCTGCTTGCCAGTAAGGCTTGCTGTAGCCCTTTGAGCAGTGTTGGACTTGCAAGGTGATCAAGGGCTTAATCTCAGACATACATACCAGTCCTTGTCTGCAGGTTGCATATTCCATCCTTGAGCCTGGCAATACAAAGCGCTACCACACCTATGTGACCCACCCCTGGATTGTTCGTGAGCTGCACAGCGCCACACGCATGATGCTCAGTGGCCGGCCAGCTGTGGTGGGCTTGAGCGCAGAACAGGCAGTGGAGATACAGGAGCCACCCGTGCTCAACTGGAGTGTGAGTTATCTCAACACCATGACTGCCTGGGTTCTCAGCTGTTTGCATGTCAATGACAATGTGGAGAGATTATGGGTGCAGCGCAGGGCTTTGTGTTGGTCCCTTTTTCATCCTTGGGGTGCACACCATCATCCAAAGCAGCTCTGTTGCTGTTCTTCTGCTGTTGCCATCTGCAGTTGTCCTCACATGCTGTCTTTCCTGAGTCCTACAAGTCCTCGGTGCGTGGCCTGCTGCTGGCTCACAAAGCTCTGGAGCCATATGCAGCAGCAACACAAGAGCCAGCCACCTCTGGCGCGCTTGCAGCCAGAAGCGTCCTGCAGAGCCCTAGGAAACGGACTGCCTTGTCTCCCAGGAGAGCCCTCAGCAGCAATGCTGTTGCTGATGTTTCTTGCCCATCACCCAGCAAGCGCATATGCTCAGTCTCTCCTAGTATAAGCATGTGGCCACTGTCTCCCGCTGGCCCCGAGGCCTATTCAGCTGCAGCAACACCCTGCAACACCACCACCACCAGTAGCATCAGCATCAGCAGTGAGGCTTCCCACTTCACTGCCACCTTGACTGTCAGTTCACCCAGGAGGGCCAGTGTTAAGTCTTCAGTCAACGTTGAGCTGGCAGGGGCAGCAGGCAGCAACAGGGCTACAGTCAGTTTTGACACAAGCATGGCAGATGTTCAAATTGACCAGGCACAGCAGCGTGGAGCATCAGCACCAGGTAGCATGGATCAGCTGTTTGCTGCAGTCACTTGTCATGCTGGTGGAGGAGGTTGCAGCAGCACTTGGCCATCCCCTCCTGCAACAAAGTCAAGCCGTGGTCTGTTCAGGTGAGGGCACTGGATAGCATTGCTTATCAGGTTCACCAGAAGCCTACAATCCAGCACATGTGACCACCTCAATGTTGATATCAACCAGTAAGTATTGCTGTCTGTATGCCTCAGCATTGTTGATCACAGCTTATCTTCTTGGCATCTCGTTCAAGCAAAAAGGAAACCACTTCTTCTTTCTGTGCTGCAGCATGCTCAAGCTGTGCACTGCTCCTGCAACAGCGTCGCCTCGCAACATGCTCAAGGCCCTGCTCAGCAGGCAACACAGCAGCAACAAGACGGTGAGCTTCAATACCCCATCAGATGACAGGCGAGAGTGTGTGCAGCTTAATCCCAGGCAGCATGCCGCTGGCCCAAGCCTGAAGGTTCAGGTGCAGCATTGTGATGACATGCTGCTGGATGATGTTAGTGCTGCTGGTGCTTGCTGGCCACCAACTGACACACACCTGGGGAACCTGCCCAGCCACCTGCTGGTGTACATTGCTGAGCTGGCCGCGCCCATGACCTGGCAGTCTCTGGCTGCTGTACCCTGCGGTCGGCCGGACATCAAGCCAATACTCTTAGCATGCAAGCCCATCTCAGCAGAAGAGCAGCAGCAGCTGGAGGAGCAGCAACATGCTGTGCAGCAACAGGGTGCCGACATCCAGCAATAAGCGGCTACCAAACAAGCCGTGGGACATTATTTAAGAAAGATTGACAGGTTCACCTCTGAAATAGGAGTCTGCTAACCAGTCGGTAGGGTAGCTTTACCTTCATAGTGGGCTCAGTGTCTTTGCCTAACGTTCAAGCACTTGATTTGCATCACGTAGGATGTGACCAGGTTGGGGGAATCATGAGGGTGATCACAAAGGTGCATCCCACTACATTTCAGTACTCGGTATCTTTGTCTGTCACGCAACTGTTGCAATATGCCAGTGCATTGCAATGTTGTTTGTCCTTTGGTTGACCAAGGAGTCAACTTTTTCATTTTAATCATCAGCATTGATGCCATATCAATAGCATTGTGCTGCTGTCAGTGCAGACATGTTGGTGCTATACCCTTCTGTTCTCTTCGGTACAGTCCATATTTCTGCATGCGCATTATACACACAGCTGCAAATCACATCAACGACTGCATTACATGCCGCTGCAGCCAGTAGCTGTCATCACCAGTGCACTACCTAATCCAAACATGTACTGAACACCATTCTTGACCAGCAGGTTAGGACTATGAGGGCCTTGCAACGCCACCACTCACGTCCTTCTTGTGTTGTACTCAATGCACACTAAGGACCCCTCTCAGCATTGTATCTTACCTTGCACTAGTTCAAGGGTGTGAGCACAGCATTCATTGACATACTGTGTGCTCACCAACTGTCATGTGCTGCTGGGATGATGTGCTGCTGGGATGACGTAGTCGCATAGTGTGCCTCCCTGGCAACCTTCTGTCTGCCAAGCACTTTTCTGTGACCCTAGTTTCAGGTGGTATATCAGCAAAATGGTCATCCGCGACTATAGTCGTACATGACTAGACTCTTCTGAGTCAATCAACAAAGCATGGCATGCTTTGTTTGCAGCATTTTGTATGTGGTGTGGGATGTGTCAGTTTGCAGCATGTGCAGTGTGAGGCCACCTGGCCAATGAGGTGTATGCAGCTTGAGCAACAATGCTTTGGTAGTCCAGCCTTTCCTAGTCTTCTCAACCTTGCAAGGCATGGCTGCACATGATAGGCTCTAGTTATGACTATATGCAGTGGTACTTTTAGCTGACCTCAAGCAAAACAAGCAGTAGAATAGCAGATGTGCATTGTAGGTTCCTACTGTACAGGCTGCGCACTCACTACAGCATTTATAAATACTTATTTTTCACGCATTCTCCACATCTGGATGATCTTTAAGAGAGGGATCCAATGGGCTTTGACAAGTGGATGATAAGCACAGTGCTCTTGGACATATTGGTGTCAACGGTTGCCATGTTGGCTGCTTATATTGTAGTAAGGAGCTACTTGCCTCTTCACATCACTACTACAGCATCCAGGATGCAAGGTTTGCAGCAGTGGTAGAAGGGATACGCAACATCATTCTCAATCTCTTCACACTGGCCTTGTTCCTTCACACAAGCAGTGGTGATGTGCATTAAGCAGCGGCACAGTGCACCGTCAACATTGGTGTTTATGCAGCTTCAAGTTTAGAAAAATTGATTTCTTTGGTTGATTAGCAGTGTGTTACCAATCACTAAAGCTGTTCTCTTGGCTTCAAACATCTGCCAGGTGTTGCAATTGGCACACAAGTTGTGCGTCTGTGCAGGTGCTGGTCTGTGGAACGTTCTTTGATTGATCACCAATATGTTCAATTCAGCTGGGGCAGCCTGCCAATGGGCCAAGATTTGCAACATGCACTGCAACGTGCGCTGTATTGGCTCGTACCCGGCACCATCATAGTGCATGATGCAAGGTTCATAACAACCATGACCTGAGTGCTGCGGCACTCAGCTGGTCACCACGACGGTCATCACACATCAACTGATAGTATCAGCAATGGTAAGCATCACAAGCAACCTGCATGCGCATGCACATGCCTGCCACAGCAGCTGCACAGTGTGTCACAATTGATGGTCCCATTGGTTTGGTTACACCTCTGAGCCGTGCCACCGCGGCCGGCCGGCTGACAAACAAGGCTTCGAGCGTGAAGAAGCTTCCTCGGTTTAAGCATTTCTCTTGGAGTTCGGCACAGATCTGTTGGTCCAGAGTACAACTCCTGAACTGGATCGAACTGCTTATGACATGGTGCCACTATGTTTCAACCGTAATCAGGCTGCCCCATAGGCTGGTCAGCCTATGGGGCAGCCTGATAGTACTACTAGTCAACCTGGCAGGTCAACATTGACTGCCAGTAAGCGTACTGTACGATGGCATGGCATGCAATCAGTGGCACCATGCCATCGGATGGCATCAGCGATGACGGAGCCCTGTCATTACCCTGGCCATGGTGCTGCAGACCTTCTGCAGAAACGATGTTATGATGACTTATCCACACTTCAGATGTGTGATAACACCTCAGCGTAATCACTCACTCTGCATCATAGATTCCCCATGGCTTGCACATTCTGCAACATCTAGTTGTGCGGCACCTTCTGCAGTAGTACCACTATGGCATAGGTCTGACACCATGGCCAGCCACTCTCAAGCTGAGAGTCTCAAGCAACCATGGCCATGCTGCAACTGCAATGAGACAAGGCTTTGGCAGGTGTCACACCAGTGAACATGTTCTGGCATAGCAGCAATCTGCTTTCCAACCACACAGACATCTGATGCTGAACTCTCTCAGGCTGCCTGGTAATAGAGGCATTACCATCTATTGACTGCAGTCAACTGCTGCAGACGCAGCCCTGTGTGCTGCCTGAGCTCATGCATCTTGACTGCCACACACTGCTGGCTGCGCTGACTGTGCTGAGGGATTTGCTGCAAGCAGTCTGCCCGGGGTCCACAAGGCAGCATGTTCTGGAAACCACAGCTTCCTCTCAGCTTCCCAGGCATCTTGGTACGCCTGAAGGGAATAAGTAAATTGGGTTGCATTGGAAGTGGCAAACAGTCAGCAGTGACAAGCTGGCTCAAGTGTGTCAGCCCTTCGGCCTGAACAAGGGAGCTTGGAGCTTTTCAACACATCATGATTCAGTCAAAGCATGGTTGTGAGCATACCTGCCAAGCGTGTGGTAGCAACTCCTCTGGCTTCAACTCACACTTTGACAGCATGTCTCTGATGGCCCTGCGGGCATGATGTGCCGTGAGCAACATCAAGCAATCACGAACATGATCACCTGTCTGTGGCGCTGTATAACTGCCATGCACTGACCAGGCTGGCAGCTGCCGCATACATGCTACATAGCTTGTGCCCTGATTGGCCCGGCCGTACAATGGTTATCATGTGGCATACAATTGGCACTGCCAACCTGTTGTCAGTCATTGGCATGCTGTTGCCGCATGCAGCAGGACCAACAGCATGAGCATGGTTTTACTGAAGTGCCATGGCAGGGATCCATAGCCTTTGCAGCTGTGCCAGGCTGGCCCAGCCCATGATGCGCGATGCCCAGTGGCTTTGAAAGCTGTCTGCAGGGCAGCACCATGTGAGTGCCCACCTGTGAAATTCTGAGGTGAAGCATGCCAGTGTGCGTGACACTCGTGCTGCATCAGCTGGAGACAGAGTCATTAACACACCCAGCTCAGTCAGGCAAGCTGTGCTAGCACCGCTGCTGCTGCCCACGCCTGAAGTGCTGGCCTTGACCTCGCTGGCCCTACCAGTGCTGCTGCCAGCCCCTTGAGACACTCTGACATTGTCCTTGCATGTCCGTTCAGTAGAAGGAGCACCTGCAGCAGTGCTTGTGTGGTTGCTGGCTTTTAGGCGTACAGCTGGTCTGCCCTGGCTGCTGGCATCACCAACTGTGCAGGCTGATGAACCATCAGTTGAGCTGGGTGTTGATTGTGCACCAACTGCTGTGAGTTTTCTGACCGGCTTTGCTGCTTGCATAGCAGCCACTGAAGTGCTCCTGGGTGTTGCCTTACTGGTGGTGCTGCTGGCGCAGGATGCGGTTGCAGAAGAAGCTGGCAAAGCCAACCTGCCAGGTGTGCCACTGCTGCTGCCCCACGGCTTAAGGTGACTTGCAGCCTTCTCCCTGTTTGTTGCTGGAGTGATTGTTGCTGTGCCTGTGGATGACTTTGGGGCCGCTGCTGATGCTTTGGCCCTGCTGCTGTTGGTTGTGCTGGCTGACTTGATGTTGGCTGTGTTGATCTTGGGAATCCTGGCCATGGGCTTGGGTATTGCCACACCTGCAGTTGGCTGAGAAGCCTTGATACTTGGGCCAACAGCTGCCGTTGGGCTTGTGTGTGCTTTGGTCTTAAGCCTATCCTGCTGCTCACCTCCCGCTGGGTTGTGTGCATGAATACAGACCAAGCCATGCACAGCAGCGGGTGGACTTGTGCCATCAGAAGCAGAAGACAGCAGCTGCTTGCTGCTTTGCAAGTAAGGGTTTGACGATGTTGTTGTGCTCGTGCTGGTGCCAGCAGCGAGGTATTTGCCACCCTCGTCACACCTGCAGCAATAATGCACGATATTAGCAAGCACTACATGCTGTGTGCTGTATGTAGATGCCTGCAACTGCAGCACTGTAGGGAGTTCCACTCAGCACTGTCTGACCTGATCAGCAAACACAGCTGCACTGCACAGGTTGGCAGTCCACACTGTGTGTGCAGGACACACGCAGCCAGGCTTGCAAGGGTAATGGGCTCCCATCATGTATCACCTGTGAATGGCACCCTTGCGTGGCGAAATCACCGGGATGCTGCTGATGCTGGTCAGGCTCTTGTCTCCCTCCTGCTTGCCATGGTCAACTTTCTCAATTGCTGGCTGATGTGCCACATCTTGTGCAGCATAGGCAATGAAGCCACCTTCTGTGGCTGCTGAGGGACATACAGCAATGTCAGCGGCCTCCAAGGATTGCCGCAATGTGGCACTCACTCCTGCACAGGAGTGGTGATCACCCATACCTGCCGTGGTCTCAGCATGGCTTGGACCAGATGCTAGCTCTCTATCTGCTGTTGGTCTACTGCTTGATGGGCTTCTTGGACCAACTCCTGTCGTACCAGTGTTGCTGATCTTGTTGCTGACTTCCCAGACACAGTTCAACTTAGGCTCATCAGCTGCCAGGCCATTTGAGGGGCCCACAGCAGGCGGACTGCCTTGTCGTGGCTGCTGCAATGGCAGAGTATCTCTCTCTTTGACAGCTTGGCTGTACACGTCTGATTGGGGGCTGTCCAAATCATCTGCACCTGTCATGAAGTTTGCATCTGCAGTGGTTGTTGCTGCAGCGGCCCCTGTTGCTGCCGGGTGGCTGTTGGCATCAAGCACTGCTGCAGCAGCGACTTTGTCTGCAACCTCTGGCGCACTTGCAGGAGCAGCATCTGGTTTCACATCAGCCACTTCATCAGCGCCTGTAATTAGTGTTGCTACAGCGACCGCTTTAGCTGCCTTGTGGCTGTCGGTAGCAAGCATTGCTGCACAGATGATTTCTTCTGCAACTACTGGTGCATCCGCAGGCGCAACATCTCCTTCTGCAGCACCTTGAAGCTCTGTAGACATCATAATTGACTGGTAGGTATCATTTGCCAAGTTGCCAGTGTGAACAGAATCAGCATCCTTGTTCTCTAGCTGTTGGAACAAGGTAGAAGAGTCTGCAGCGGCACATCCTGTGTCAGCGCCTGTACAGCCGCACGTGAGCATATACATTTCACACAGCGTTAATCACCTACGGTATTTTCATGGCTGCTTCTCGTTTCCTGCGCCTCATGCGGCAGGTCTGTTTGCCTGCTCATTTCTGTCTGGCAGTTCCCCTGGCTACGCTTCTTATTTTGGCAAGCAACATAAACAAGCGCAATATGACATGGAAGATAATTCAGACTTTCCACTCGCCAAAAGGAACTGCAGTCCTGCCTAGCTTCAACGAAGTTGTCTTCCGCGTACACAGCGGGCTTTATACTCGTGCAACAACGTTGTTAGCCATTCTCAACTTGTGCGATGCCACAGCCCAAGGTGCATGAGTACGGCCTGCTCACGAGTAACCACCAGGCACTGAGTGGTATAGGGACAGCCAGTACAAGTAGTACCCTGTGTTAGCTCACATGATCCCACTAACTTGTATTCACAAAGAATTAATTAGAATCATATTCTGTCCCTGTTACTGTGTGTCTCGTGCACCTATTGTGATACTGATATTCTTGGTGGCTCCAGTACTGATGCTATTAGTCGGAAGGCTTCAGACCGGACAGGTCAATACAGTGCTAAATTTGTGCAGGATGCTGCCGTATGTACCAGAAAAAGACATATGTGATCTGTCAATGTTAAGGATTTTCAGACACTGTCAGGAGTAAATGCTCTGATCAATGCCATAGCACTTCAACTTGAAATTGAAGTTGCTGCATGGCTCCAGTTCTTTTGCGATCAACGACCACTGTTTCAATTCAGATGTGGCGGTTGGCTGAGCCACCATGCTTCATTATTCCCAAGGGCCTTGCGGCCGGAAACGGTGACAACTACTGCTACAACGACCACTGTTTGCCCACCTCCTTCCCAATAACAACCACATTCAGCACATCACCCGCAACCAGTCGACCAACTGAGTGAGTTGACCAGGCTTGAAGGCCAGATAAAGCGATGCAACTGTAAGCAATATACTGCTTGCCACCGGTTGACCCGCAGCATAGGTACCTGGCCAGTACGTCTGCTGTTGATTGCCTTTGTCATGTGCATGGTTGCATGAAATTACCTATCCCTGTCATTACACTGCTACACGAGGTATTGTGCCTGCAGTGTGTTTCTGCAGGACTGACATGTTACACCGGATACAGTTGTGCTTCTTATCTCAGGATGCACGGTCAGCACCCTCAAGCTGGGGTGCCGCCCCCACGCAACCCTCCCGTGCTAACCGTTTTCTCCTCCTTTTTACAGGTAGTACTTGGTGTAGGACGTCGGTGGCAGCTGGATGGGCAGCAAGGGCAGCCAAGGCAGGCACAAGCATCATACCAGGGTGGCGATCCAACGCATGTCAGCGCATTTGCCATTGCGTTTTAACCTGCTGCATGGCTCAAAATCTTTTACAAGCTGACAAAGAATCTGTTGCGAACATTCTGGTCAGCAGCAAAAGTACACAGCTGCTCAATGACATTCTAACAATACCCACAACACTATGCCACAATGCATAAGCCTCAAACGGTGCAAGTAATGCATGTGGGAGCCTGCATGGAGATGACCCTGCTTGGTGGCTGCAATTGCAGTCCAACTGCAGGGGCGCCTGCCAACCTGCCACTCAGCACTAGCAGGTGGCACTGGCCACAACATCAAGGCCATTAGGAGGCTGCTGCTGATTGAATGGCCACATAGTGGACAGAAGGTGCAATACTCCAGCATGCAAAAGGTACTGCCAAACATCCGCCGCTATGCAAGCAACTGCTTTATGCTGTGGCTTGCTGGTAGCGACTGGCAACTTCCTCCCAGTTGATGAGCTTGTCTACAAAAGTTGTCATGTAGTCAGGCCTGCACACAAGGATGGCCACAGGTTATCTGAGCAGGAGTGGTGGACACTCAAGCAAGGTGCTACTACAGCGCATCCATGTGTTCACAGCAACAGAGCACACGGTAGATGCTGTGCTGCACAAATGCACCAAGGTCTGCAATGCTAGCAAGGACCCCTGAGAGGCCAGGGGTCCCCTGAAAGGCATTATTACTCTGGCAGATGTGGCGTGGTTGCACAGATGAGCACGTAATACATCAGTGGTGTTGTTATTTCTCAATGTTGTGATGTTGCGGCCTGCACTCTGAGAGTGGCATGCCTCCTGTGGGAAGGCTGTCGAGGAGCAGCCCTTGCTCACCTCCTGTTCTGTACATCCAGGTAGTAGGCATGCTCCCACACGTCCATGGTAAGGATTGGTGTCTTGCCTTCAACAACAGGTGTCACGGCGTTGGGGGTCTTCTCAATGCTCAGCTTACCAGACTTGTCAGCAACAAGCCAAGCCCAGCCAGATCCAAACTGTGTGGCGCCTGCAGTGGCATGTAGCCAACATGCATGTTCGCCTCTAATTCAAGATCTAGTTGGTTTGTGGCTGTTACTGATGTTGTATGGTACCGGTGCAGAGTTTTCACTCTTTAAGCCAACAAGGTTGCGACAATGCATGTACCAATAGCCAGAGATACTGGCGCTGTTGAGAAGCTCCCCGACTCTTTCTGACCAATTCTCACCTGCATTTTTGAACTGTGTCTTGAACTCGTCAAAGCTGCCGAATGATGCCTTGATGGCGTCTGCCAGCTTGCCTGTTGGCTCACCACCACCGTTGGGCTTCATGCTCTCCCAAAAGAATGTGTGGTTCCAGACCTGCAAAGCAGAAACAATGGAGAGAAGCAGGCGCTGGTGGGAGGTGAGTACGACTGGGATATGGTGAAGCTAAATGACGTCGTGTTCGCAACTTGCCATGCTGTCAGACAGCTTCAATGCATTGTAGGAGTACTTGCTGTAGTGTGGTTGCTGCAGCAGTTGTAACCACAACGGGTGACATGCATTACTGGTGATGCTGCATGTTACACGGCTTCATACCTGAGCTGCATTGTTGAACACTGGAGTTGGGCTGCCGTTGTTCCAGGAAGCAAGAACAATCTCCTCTAGGCTCTTGCCCTCCAGCTCAGTGCCAGCAATCTGCTTGTTCATGTTGTCGACATAGGCGCGGTGGTGCTTGCCTGCATATTATGCGACATTGCACTGCGGTAAAGGCTCGAGCGCCCTAAAAAGGAAACGAACCCGTGCCATTCGTCTATGGCATGACGTTCATGGCATTGCCTATCACAGGGAGCTGCAGAAATGATGCTATGTACTGTTAGACTTATCGTTCATCCATTTGCGCCACGCAGTACACATGAGTTTGCCCGGAGTGCGAAACAGCCAACGTCGCAGATCGTCTAGAACGTCTCACCCCAGTGAAACTCCAGCGTCTGCTTGCTCATGTGTGGCTCGAGAGCATCAAGAGCATAGGGTGGATCTTTCAGTGTCACTGCTGCCCTGGGCACGATCGCTGCGCGCCTGCTGAAGCTTGGGCGAGCAGCTGGGCTGCAAGCAACCTTGTTCTGAGCCAGTGCGAAAGCCATTGTGCTGCAGTACTTTGCGCGATTGTTGTGTCCTCAATGAAATGCAGACTGTGTTGCGAGGCTGCGCTTATCAAGTCCACAGGAAGAAGTGTACGGTCCTTGGAGTTTGGAGCGGGTTCTGTCTTGCCGAGCTTGCTGTGATATCCGGCACCAACATCGAGCATTTCAAGTGAAATTTACACAGCACCATGTTGCAATCTTTATGCTTGCTCGCCCCTTACGACAGCTCATGGACAGCCTCTTGTAGTTGTATCTGCTTATTTGTGGTTTCTTTCTAGGAATGCGAGAGATTAGTGTTGCAAAAAGATTGCTTTTAGAGGGAGACACACACTTTTCGCGTGGGAGGCGCGCGTCAGAGGCGAGGGCACTTTCGCATAATTGCCACCCACTGCAGGCCGCAGACTCGCCATGGTGTGTCCTATGCGGTTTGTATTGGTTGGAGTTTCTGTATGTTTGGCATGGCTGGCTGCCTGGCGGTCTATGAGTACGGATGAAGAGCAGCAGCAGCAACAGAGGAAGAGCCAAAGGACATGGCGAGGGGTCTGGTCAACCCTGCTAGACATGTTCACCGGCAAGTATTTATACGACTACATACGAAGCCGGCACTCTGTGGTCAGCAGTGCAAAGAGTTGTTAGCCCCGGCATGAATGTGGGTCTGAGCTGCCACTGCTGGTATGAGCCACTCATGCCCTGGCACATGATGCCATGTGGGGTGAAAGGATGCTGTACGACGCTTTTTTCTCTGTGCGTCTATGTGTATATTAGTTGTGATTGCATATAGGCAGCTGTCACTCTGCAGTAGCTGTTCTGTAACTCATGTACAATTGAGTGTTTATTTTGGCATGCATGCCTGAGTCCAGCTTTGTGCAGGTCTTTCCACATGTCTTTCTAGAGGGCCACACAGGTACAGCTCACCACCTGGATTGCGGTGGGCACACAGCTGGCCAGCATTTTTCATAACAGCACAGGAGTCACCACTGAGGGTATTGTTGAGCTGTTGTAGTACCAACAATAAGCAGTCAATGGTTGGCATAAAGTGGAAATGGCGCCATCAGTTGACAACAAGCGTAGAGATCATGTGTTTGCCTGCATAAAGCAGCAGTGTTATTTTGCATGCGTCAGCCAGCTTCTCACAAAGCAGATGTCAGCCATTTGTGTAGTTGTTGGTGTTGCAGGCTGCTTACTGCTGGTAGGAACAGGCCACTCACTGCCTTCCCTTCCAGCACAGCTTCTGCATTTATTGCTGGTGCTTTGCCGCTGCTGCTGTTGGCAAGTTTTGCAGCCCCTGGCAAATAGATCCAGGATGTCACCAGCTGTCGCTGCACTGAACGACTGGCTGGTATAGCATTGCCAACGCCAGCCTGGCTGTTGGCTTTTGAATTGATTGTAAAAGAAATTTAGCCATGCAGCAAGTTGAAATGGCAAATGCGCTGACATGCGTTCGGGGCGCCACCCTGTGTGCCTGCCTGGGCTGAGTTGATTGTCTTGACTTGGCACTCAGGGCCTGGGGATTTCCATGATGTGACGGCCACCCTTATACTGACAGCAGGCAGCGTTGCTTTTGCCATCTTTTCTATTGTGTAGAGTTACGAACTGATCAAGGCTAAAGGGTAACCTTTTCTCCTTCCTTGATCCAGGCTCATGAGATGCTATCACTGGATGACACAAGCGGCTGATGCTGATCATCAGCAACCCTCAAGCCCCAAGGCTTGCGAGCAGGTTCAACCAGAGTGTTGCAGATGTAAACGCGATAGAGCCATGCAACATTGGATGACCACATGCATGTGTGAATGATGATTTGCTGGGGGTTACCAGACATCACCAGAGCTGCTAGAAGGCCCTTTCTGGCTACAAAGGCCCTTGGCAACAAGCTGCCAGGCCCTGAGATGATCTCCTAGAGTACACATAAGGCTTGCCCAATCGTGTACTCCACTGACATGCATGCCACCATATGAATGCCGTGACGGCTTTGGTCCAAACTGCTGATGCTGTCCTGCATGCCACTGGCCGGACACGTATGCCTGCCGAGGCCCTGCTGAGTCACGCATATGACATGACATATTGTCCTAGCACCTACCTGGCTGAGATGACCATTGAGAGAAGCATTTGCACATACCAACCGCACCCAACCGCCGCGGTTGTATGCGGCATATGGCCACTACAAGTTGTGTCAGTGCATAACCTACTGAGGCTGCTTGCCACCTGCAGCAGGTGCTGACCTGCAGGACTATCCCAAAGGCCTTGCGGCCGGAAAGGGTTATTCTTCTTCTTCTGCAGGACTATCCCATGATGCAATGCAATTCCATAGGTTCAGGAAACCCGGAATACTCTACAGTTCCTATTGGGTATCAAATCTGTCTTTTGACAGAGCAAATGAGTCCCTAGAGTAGGTGATCAGCAGGCTACTTGCTGGCTACTGAACAACAGCCTCAACAAGCTCCTCATAAGGTGAACAACTTAGGCACCAAGGCACTGGTTCGCCAGAGCACCGCTGCTTTTGTTGTGTATCGCAGGGTCTGATGCAACTTTACGCTGCTGCTGCTGCTGCTCTTGATCTCCTGTCTACTGTCTGGCAGCTGCCTCTGCTGCTGCTATTGCTCTTGGCCAGCTTTATGCAACTCTAGATTTGGGTCACGTAAACTGTCCTGGCCTCATGAGGACGCGACAACTGGGGGGTATGTGCTGCACAGTGCCCGGGTGAGGTGCGGCTCCTGTCGCAGATCACGCGCTTGAGGACCCAACCAGCCACTGGTATGGAACACGAGCTCATTACCTCACCAAAAGAATACCCGTCAGCAGCTGCTACTTGTGAACATCCTTGGCAGTTCAACAGCCGACCTGTGAAGATACTGCTGCTGCTGCTGCACACATGTGACCTTCACTGAGATGCTGCATGCACTGCATGCTGCTAGAGTCTGTGACAAAGTTGGTCACAGGCACACTACACAGGGATACGCTCAATGCAGCTGTCTTTGTCTGGCCTGCTGTTGTCTGTCAGTCTGCATGTAGCCAAAGGTGGTCCTCAAGTCTCTGCGGCTCCTTGCCAATGACTTCGCCTGCCTTCTTGCCATTCCGGTAGATCACAAAGGTGGGTGTGTATTTGATGCTGGACACAGTCTTGTGCATTGTCTCAACCTGGGCCACTGCATACTTATGTTGGGGGTACTGCGACAGCGCATTGGCATGGCAGGCAGCACACAGGGCCCAGGGAGCAGGAAAGAACTTGATGTGTACTGTTTGGGCCTTGTCATGGCTTTCATGAATCGTCACTGACTCATCGGCCGTTTGCACAGCTGCCTTTATGTTGATCAAGCAACAGCTGCACACCACACCAGCTGAAGGGTTCATCATAAATGTTGGCAGTGCAAAGCACAGACATGTGAATATGTACTGGAGCGCCAGTGTAGTCTACTCATCAACCCTCTGCAGTCGTATTCCTTGTTGCTTGCTGCTAGGGTCTCACCTGCTTGCTGAGCTTGAAAAATTGTGGGAACATCTCATGGCACTTGTGACACCAGCTTGTGCCGTACTCTATGACTGCTGTGCCTCCTTTGCTGCTATTGATAAAGTCTGCCAGCTGCTCATCAGTGCGCAGGCCAGTCATGGTGGCACTAAGCTGGGTTGGAGGAGCCTTGGGGCTGGGCTGTAGGGCGGGACCAGTGGTGACGACGACAGCACGGATCAAGATGAGGCGGTGAGTGGTGTGAGTGCTCAGCGGGGACGCCGCAGCAGTCAATATGTTGATCGCTTAAATGCTGCTGCAGCCGGTCTCTAGGGTGGCAGCAGATCATACTTGACAACCGATCTGACTTTGGGTGAAGGAATATGAATACAATGGCGTGCATCTTTGGCTCCATCATCAGCGTGGCACATGTAGCACACCTGCTGTACGGGTGCCTGGCCATATGTCAGACACAGGTCAAACCTGCTCAGCATCGGGCTCACCTTCGACACGCTGTCATGCACCATGACAGTTTGCGTAGGAGGTTGAAAGCCCTCCGAAAGCCAGCCAGCATCCATAGTAGCTGGGGGCTACTTCAGCTGCAGCTGCTGCGCACTGCCAGAGGCTGTGATGCCTGTCCTCTGTTCAGAAGTATGCGTGGCTGACAGAAGCGCTGCAGCGTTATATATGTCTTTGTTCATGCCTGGCAGCTGGTGCGCATTGATCCCCGCTGTTGCAGGGCGAAACTTGGTGACCGCTTGCAGGTTCCTTTCTGCGTGTGATCGTGAAGAACCAGTGCAGAATGGTACGTGCGGGAGTGCGTTATGCGCTATGGTTATGGTATTGTTTCGCAACCTCCCGGATGTCTCGTACGCTCAAACTCGCTGCAGGTGTGCTGGGCACTAGATGATGATACAGCACCCGAAACCGCACTGTTAACCCCCAATGTTTCTTCTTATGCGCAGTACTCTCCTTTGTGCTTGTATAACCAACTGCAGCCTGTAACTGCCTATCCTTGGATCGCCAAGAAGCGGCCAGATGGATACGAACGGTAAGCTGATACACATTGGCACTTCTAGTGATGATTCATTGAACACTACTGCGCTGACGGCCCCAATGCAGTCCACGCTTAAGACCTGCAATGCTGCTGTTGCTGTTCGTTCCGTTGCAGGGTCCCTATTCACCATCGAAAACAGACAGAAGATGGCAAGTTGATTCTTTTTATCAATCAGTTTCATCTCACAACGCCATCGTTGGTCTCAGTTGTTACAATGCCTGAAATCAGCCTGGGCCAGCATCAATGTGTTTTGAGCTTTGCTTGTTGAACACATCAGAATAACAGTCAATACCCTGAACTGCATGTGCTTTACGCGTTGCACGCCGCATTACATCAAAGAAGATAGACACAATGCCATTTGTGGGTGATATCCAACCATTATACTGGCAGTTAAGCCTTGCAGTTGCAAGCACAGGTATCGTACTAGGCTTGAGACTCATATTGATGCGTGCCCATTGCCTGTTCATCGACATTGCACCAGGAGCAAAGCTTCAAGGAATTTGCCTCCCGGCCTGAGAACAAGCCACTGCTGGAGCAGCACCAGAAGGAGGAAGTGACAGCAGCAGTTCAGCTGCAGGAGCGGCTTCAGCAACTGTCACTGGAAAAGGAGGTGACAGTGCATGTGCCAGCTTATCCCATTATGTTGCAACAGCAACATTGAGCGGCTCAATTTCGTTCCGCAAGCGTACGCAGCGTGCGTAGTATGCTGCTATAGCATCCCTGACAGGACTTCTGTTGAACTGCAGTTCACATGCAGGCTGTCAAACATTGCTGCCAGCCCTGCTCTTTGGGCATGCTGCACAGTAACTCTGCAATGGCCCATTGTTGATAGCAATCCCACTTGGATGGCATCAGGGTCCACTCAATGATTGCTGAGCAACAGCTGATGTTGGGATTGGAAGACTATTGTTATGTTCCTCTTCAACCAGGTGTCAAGCCTTGATCCTGCTGACATCAAGTTATTAGCACCTGTGATGGCGTCGCCAGTTCTCAGGCAGCTGCTGATAAGCCTCCACAACGACACAGCCAGTGGAGCAGCCAACAGTAGTAGCAGCAGCAGTGGTGGCAGTCACCTCAAGTCCTGGGTGAGCAACCCGCGTGTTTTGCAGCTCCTGAGGCAAGCAGCCAAGGCACTCAGGCAAGGGACACTTACCGAGCAGCAGCTTGCTGGACTCCTGCAGCAGCAACACAAGGTTTGTGAGGCGCTGCAGCTTGTGTCAAAGAGATTGAGCCCATGCAACTGGCCATTGTATATGCATCATGATATTGTTTGACCTGTGTACCCAGCTGTGCTGTACCACTGGCCCCTGCCAATGATCACATCACCGTGGTTGGCAATGCCCAGTTGGCCAGCGGAACCACTGTCATGCTCACAACAGTCAAACACCGCTGGGCTGGTTCCAGCTCATCATGAGCAAGACTTGCTGTTACAGTACAGACTCCGCTATAATGGCTGTGACATGCAGGCCATGCAGCGTGAGTCTGCTGCTGCTCCTGAGCCCTCAGTGGCCCCTCATCAGGCCAAGCTGCCCAGTCCCATGCTGGTGGAGGCACTCAATGAGCATGTAAGCCTCCAATCATTGTCCCTCACAGCAGCTGTGGTACAGCTCTGCACACTGATGAGTGACAGTTGATGTAGGTTATCATGGCCTAGGACACAGAGCCTGCTTTGCAACCGTGTACTCCAGACCACATCCTTCCCGCAACAACGGCTTAGCTGAGTCAGCAGCAGGAGACAGGAGAGCTTGCAGTGACTGCAGAGCTCAGACATGGCGTGTTGGCACCACACTCATTAGGCCAATTGCACAATCGCTGCCATAATCTGTCTGTCAGTCAATCACTGTAATCTACGCAAATGCTGAAGGGGCTGCAGCAGCTGCAGGAGCAGCACCAAAGGCTGGCGTGCTGCTGGCCCCAAAGCCACCAAAGTTTACCCTCACCAGACGGGTGTCCAAGTTTGTTCATATGCTGTTGACTGCAGCTGGCAGAGCGTTATGCTGGCAACAGAGCCTATAAGCAGCAGAAGTACACCACAGCCATGCACCACTACGAGCGGGCGCTAGCGGTTGTGAACTTTGTCGTTGGCAGCACCCCTGATGATCAGGCTGAGGTGCAGCACAACAAGGCAACAGTATTGCTGAACATGGGAGCTGTCCACATGGCACTACAGGTGAGCAGGTACGGATGGGGCTTGGAGACCAGCTTAGCACAACAACGTCAGTCTGGGACGGCCGCTAGCTGCAAGGAATATTTGGACTCTAGACTCTGCTCACAAGTTGCTGGTGCCAGGTCCTGTGCAGTACTTGCCACTGTTACCAGCAGCAGTTGAGATCTGCATAATTGTAGTGCTGCCCACACTGGGTGTAAGAAACAACAACCTGGTGTCGTGCCCCAGAGCTATCCTCGGCCCAATGGGCTGGCCCAGTGGCCCATGGTTTAACTATGCAACTATAGTTCCAAGTGGAGCAATGATGCTTGTGCAGTAGCAGCATTTCTGCTCTGCCTGACATCGGATGCCATTCGGCTGTCTTGTAGCCCTCAGTCAAGGCTTGCCAAGTGCATTGGCAATACACAAGACAGGTTCCATGATGCACTGCAACATAGCAAGGTCCTCAGCAGCAAATCAAAATTGCAAAAGCCTTCATTGACAAAAGACTTACTTCCCTCATCAATGCACGGACTCCGCTGATGAGCTTGCCTGCACGCTTGCATGCCTGGGTAGGAATGGGGTGCAGCTGTCCGCTGCTGTGATGAAGCCCTGCAGATTCCTCAACCTGCTGATGGTGCTGTGAAGGCCTGGCTGCGCAGGAGCAAAGCCAATTTGGGCAGACATGAGTATGGGGTGAGTATGGTGGTTGTGTCAGGCTGTCCTTTTATCTTCATGTCTGTTTCACCCTCATCATGATTGTGCACTGGCATCCGCTATGATGGTGAACTGGCAATGTTGTAAGGAGAGAATGTCAGGAGGGCAATCTTCTGATAAGATCAACTGTGCATGGTTCAAGACAGCCTAGCCAGGTCAGTAACTGACGCCTCTACAGCAGTCTGAGGCACAGAAAAACAAAACAATCATCTCAAGCAACAATGTTACTAGCAGCTTGTCCACTGCACCTGAGATCCGATGTAAAAAAACATTTTCGACCGGCAGCACAGGTCATGGTTACTCAACCCTGTTCTGCGCAAACAGTAGCAGCTGCACAATCACCCATGGGGGCAGAAGGCACTGGGACTGCTAATGGCATTGTGCTGCAGCACAACATCACACTCTTGACTTTGGTCGTCAGTGAGTACTTACTGCGTGCTGAACCTCTTCCTTCCTGGTGTACAGGCAGCGCTCCAAGATCTGACCAGAGCACAAGAGCTGGACCCCTGGATTGAGGACGTTCCAAGAGGCAGAGCTGCGATATTGGCTGCTAAAAAGGAGGCCACTGCCAGCACTGATAGGCTGCTGGCCTCAAAGATGTTCAGGAGCTAAATTTAGCTCCTGTTTAAACGCAGGTTCTATGGAGAGTGCTGGTATTGATAACTAATGTAGTAGAACTAGGGTCCTTGTCTGTTCAAAAGCGTGACGTACCATGAGTTATGACACATCATCATCATGTATGCTGACTCAGCCTGGGTCCAAGAGCCTTTATATGCCATTTCATGATGCCAGGCGTTAGTGCACCAGCTCCGGTACTACTAGTGATCCAAACATCACGTCAGCTCAAACTTCAAGGCTGAACCTTCATCCTGAAGCTTTTGTAGAAATTTCAAGTACACCATATGAGTATTACCAGTTCCGTTCGATGCAGCTACACTGGGCCAGTGTCAAGCATCCATGCAGATTCAATGCATTAGGGCCTAATTGGTCAGGTGTGACATATCCACCTGTGAGAATGTTACAGCACTGCTAGCCCAGCAGCATCTGCTGCACGTGCATGTGCATCCTCTGAGGGAGGTGCTATTGTTGTCGTCGCAGCGTATGGTGGTTGGCTGAGCCGTATTCACGCATCTCAAGGATCATTTGGGTCGACAGGGTCACGGCCCGTGGCAGTCGGACTGCCACAAGGCCGCTTGGAAGGAACGGGTAACTACTATACAAAAAGCACAAGAGCAATACCACATTATTTCGGTGGCTGCTTGGATATTGCATATTGGGCCCGTGCAGAGCTGTGATTTTAGGATTTGTGCGCCATCTATGCATGCTTTGTAGAACGACCCAGCATCATCGCTGCCCCAACTCGCACTCCAGCATATGCAACCCGGAAAACATCTGCTCAAACCACACCTCAACTGCTGTGAGCCTAGTTTTGTCCCCTTTGAGCGGCTTGGCAGCCTCTGAGCATTTGAGGCTCACTGGGTACTCAGTATCACGCCCAGAGGCATCTACCACCACCGGCTGGGGGCTAGACCTGCAAGTGCAAAGAAATCCCACCCCCATGGCTTGCAGATAGAATTGTTGTGAACTAGGGAGGAGAATGCTGAACTGCTGCAGATGTATCAGCAGCTGTAGAGGTCCAGTCGGCAATGAACATAATGACTTGCAAGGCTGCAGGACAGAGCCCCCCCCCCCCTTCAGTTTTCACCACCCACCCACCCACAGTGATAATGTGCGATGCGACATACATTACCCATTTATACTATTGTGCATGTGCTTACTCAATGCTGCAGTGGACTCTCAGCCCTCCTATTCTGGCTGTGTAGTCCTTGTCAGATGAGCTCGCTCGCCGCCAGTCAATAGCCGCTACACCAGTGCCAGGAGGGCAATCAACTACAGACAACAACCATTTTGCGGCTCACAACTGAAAATGCACGCCCTTCTTAGTTGTCGCTGCTGCAGCATCTTGTAGTGTGCTTTGACTGCCCCATCATGGTCATCTTGGAGCCTTGGATGCTCACTTGCTGGCAATGGCCGCTAGCCAAGGCCTTGGCTCGAGGCCTAGGCCTCGAGGGCCTTTAAGCACAGCAATGGCTGTGTATTCTGTGGCTATGCTTTCACGATTCGCCCTCAAACCACCATGCAGAGCTCACCTGTCTTTGGCTTCATGTTAGGGCTTCCGAGGTTGCCGATTACATACTCATCCGATGTGCTGCCCAAGTACTCTAGGTTGATCTTGCCACTGCAACAGATTTGTACCTAGTGAACACACAGAGCGTAGGCGGTGACACTGCTGGAGGGCACTCACCTACTGCACTTCACTCTGATTGCAACGACCGTCTCCTCGGTGAAACCCATCGCCTGTCCCATGTAGATGTCTAAACCAGTGACAAAGCCCCCCTCACACTTGATAGTGCGCCTGGCACCCTCATGGAACCCCATTGCAACAGACGATGTGGCCCCATCTGCGATTTACAGCACACATGGGGTTTACACAGATATATTGCCCCGGCAGTTGCTTGAGACAGACGCTGAAGAAGGCCATCTGCAACTGCAGGGTGTGGGCTATCAATGCACCATGAGAGGCTGGCGTCAGATGCAGGATAAATGGTTACAGTATGCTGCAGTAGATACCTGTTGCACGCCCGAACATGGACAATGCCAAGCAGCACAGAGCCCATCGATACTGCACAGCCATGCTCAAACTTCTCGCATCCGTGCTGTGATACTTGATCACGAATTCCTATCAGTCATTAAATACAAACAATCTCATGCACTTATGCTGACCCCACGGCGTTAAGTGGCATGAAAGCTCAACGTGCAACAACCCGTCATTCTCGCAGTGTCACTCCCGCCACTCTGAGTGAGATGACATGCCCTTGCAGTACTCAGTATGTATACTGTACTGGCTATGTACGAGTTTCGTAAATACACCACAGAATGTCCATTTCTTCTCCTCCTCACCTGCTCCTACTTCACGTTGATGTGACGTTCCCCTCGATGAAGTTTGTTGTCAAACTTTTGACCCAGAACAGCGTGTGACCCGTCAAATAAGGTTGCGCATCCAAGGCTTTTACTAATAATAGATAAGATACTATGAACATTTAGACTATGCAGTCAAACAGACCACTGGGCCTGAAGCCAGAACACATTGTGAAGGTCTTTGCACTGTGCAGTAAACCGCCATCACAGCGAGCAACAGAGGACATATGGTGCGCATCGAATATCCAAAGCTTATCTTTACATCAGTGCAAGCGAGGTTGGAGCATTGCAAACGGCAGCCTGCTGTAAGAGCTCACCTGCAGCACCAGCTGTGCCTAGAAACCAAAGCGCTGTGGTGACAGAGCAGACACTACCCACGCTTGCAGCAGGCGATGGCAAACTATATATATCTTCTTGTCTGGATGCCGTAGGTTTGTAAGAGATAGGCTGCATGAGTGCTGCAGCTTCTTTCGTCTGTGGCCCTCACAGCTGCAGCAGCTCATCTGCCGTCTAGCACAGCCTAGACACTGGGTTCTGAATGAAGTGGCAAACCATGGCGACCTGTGCTTCATACTCCAAGGACAGGTGTGACGGCAGCAAGTGCAGATGCACAGTACCTCATGATTGCACGTGGGCTGCACTTTGACTTTGCCAGCAAACCAACCTTGGCACCTGACTCCACCGCAGATCGAACAGTACTGTACACACTATACCTATGCTCAAGCAGCCTGTGGCCTCGCTAAGCCACATATGGCCTTAGCTACTTGACATGAAACCCACAGCAAGTGAGCTACACATGTGGCCTTGAGTGCCTGTTCATGCTTGCATTTACAGGCTGCTGTGACTGTCAGAGCTGCACCTGGTAGCAGCCTCTTGAAGGACATTGCCACCTTGCAACCAGGAGATACTTTTGGAGAAGCATCTTTACTGGTGGGGTGCATCTCCACTGCTCTCTGTTTACTACAGCTTCTTGTAGTATAGGTGTTGACGTGATCTGTAGTGTACATATCGCCCCAACAGTGTTTGTGCAGGTACAGCGCTCAGTGCCCTATGGCCATGCTGGGCTGTGGGCTGTGCCGTTGTCACTGACAGTGTTGTCCTTGCAGTATATCACTACGTGATAATATGGCCGACATACATCAATTGGAAACTTCAGTTGACTTAACTGGAATTCAGTTTTCAAAACTCACAATCGGACTTCCATGTCCAGTGTTTCTCGTATACCCATCGTGAAAGTTACATTCAGCAACAACCATCGCAAATTGCGGTTGCAGGGTGCTTATCGCCCTTCTGCAGTGATTATCATCCGTAGCAAGGAGTTTTTAGTGCTGGCAGTGGATGCACAAGCACTGGCGCAGGCCATGGCACATCAACAGCAGCAGCTTCAGGTGATGTCAGCAATCAGTCACTGCAGACACTTGTTACAACCTGCAATGCAGTGTCGTGGTATGCACCCAGGCGCTGGCAACCCCCAGTCACTGCCAGTGATATCCAGTGAATATGGTATCCTTTCACCAGGTTACCACAGTAGTGACCATATGGCACCTCATTGCTGTTTTTACAAACCGGCAGTGCTGTTTATGTGATTTGATCAGCAACTGGTTCTAACCTGAGGCCCTCTTCCTCTCTGCTGTGACAATACAGGGCGTACTGCCAGGTGTATTAACAGAGCAGGTGGCCCGGCACCAACAGCCAACAAACCATGATGCGCAGCAGCTAGCCAGGCCGCTCTCAGATAGTCCTATGAGCATTGAAGCAATCTATAGGCTGATTGGTGAGAACCGTACGGAAACACCAACAACGTTGACCAATGAGCAGCAACAGCAGATCAGGAGACTTCAACAGCAGCAACTGCAGGCAGCAGCAAGTGCAGAAAGCAACACGGTAGGCACTTGGCTGGCATTACCACACGAGATTGTCAGCACTTCAGGTAGAAGAGCCAAGATACAGACAGCTGAGAAGGGCCAAGAGAGTTTTGAGCAGACCCAAGCAGCCACTCATGACCAGCAACGGTGTGTTGTGACATCTGGGCAAAGTCAACCCGCAGCAACAGACCAGCTGTTGTCTAAGTACAACTTGGGCTCCAAGGCCGCCTGGGTGGACTCCAAGGCAGCTGGGTGTTTTAAGACAGCTGAGAATAGTAATATTGCTGCCAGTGGAGCAGTCAAACCTGAATGCAGCCAGCAAAATGTTGTTGAAGCATCCATGCTTGAGGACAAAGCCAATTTACAGCACCTGAGCATGGCGGCAGCCTTACAACAGCGCAGCACAGATATGTACAGAGCTAGACACTCTACAATCCTTCATATGGCAGTTGCCAAGGCCTTGAACAAGCCATAGATACTCAAAGACATAGGGAAGGCAACCACAAATCTACAAGTGTTACAGCAAGGTACCTGAGTGATGAAATCTTTTGCCAGCGTATTGTCTGGATTGATGCCAGCGTACTTTCTGTGAGAGTGTTTGTTGATAAAGTATCAAGGATTGCCTGATAGGCAGTGCAATGGCAGTAGTGGCAGCCTGGATCTGGCAAGCATCATCGCATGGCATGGCAGAATTTGCACAATGCGAGGGGTCACGGGTTGAGCGTCCCGTGGCAGCAAGAGGATATAACTATTGTGAGGTTGCTGTGTGGTCGCGTTGGGAATAATTGAACAAGGCTGGTTGAGTTGTCGCTGAAGAGACAGCTGCCCCCCCCCCGGGGAGCTTCATTGAGCACGTGAAACTGGTTGGCAGCAAACGTATTGAAGAGACTGAATAAACTAGCATGTGGCGACTCGCATTGCGTAAACAACAAGTTTGCTAATGGCGCGCGGGAAGTTATTATGACACGTAGCCTTCACACGGCCCCCTACTCATTAACGTGCACGAGCCCTGTTGTCATTGCATACCTTCAAAGTGCTATCATGTGATATCGTTTGTGATAGAGAGTTCGTTCAAAACCGTGTCGGCCTATAGTCCCGTTTGCTTTCCGAGAGCTGTGCTTTGTCCACGATCATGAGCCTCTTGACTCAGGTTCCTTTTACGGTTGGAACAACGCTGATAGCATACGCTGGTGCCGCCTATCCAGTTCTGGGGCTTGTCAACGCATCACTGAACAGAGGCCCCGTGGCCCGGCTCTCTGGCATCAGGCGCATCAGCTCTGGATCAAACATCACTTCTGGATTGAGTAGAAAGTAAGCTGATTGAGTGGCAAGCTGCCGCATAGTGGTTGTTGCCAGCGTCAAATCGGCGCGCACTTGTGCCACCATGGTTTGTCTCGCATCATCAAATTGGTTTTTGTTGCTATATCTTGGGTTGCCAAGAGCTTATAGCTGATGCCCTCTTGTGTCTTGTAGTGCTCCCACGAAGTGTAGCAGGAGTGCTGTCGCCAACACAAGGCTGTTTCAAACAAGGTATAGTACAAGTTGTGATTCTCATCGACAAACAAATGCACCATGTCACCTGTTGAGAGTGATCTCGCCAGCGTCACGTCGCAGTTGCCTTACGGGATGTGGTTTCGAATGCTCCTTGGTCTTTTCGGCAATATTCTGCCACAATGGTTCACATGTATGTCTATACCACCACAGTGCGCCTTTCGCGGCTAGTGCTGCACAGCCTGAGCCGTCCATTCCGGACCCACGCCCCAGCTTGGCCAAGGACACCGGCATCAACGTAGCTAGATACGTCCAGGACAGCTATACCCCTTACAATGGTGACAGCAGCTTCTTGGCTGGCCCCAGCGAGAATACCAAGGCTCTGTGGGCAGTGCTGGAGAAGATGTGTTGTGAGGAGCTGCAGAAGGGCATCATGGGTGTGGACCCCCATGCACCCTCCACTATCACCGCCTTCGGTCCTGGCTACATCAACAAGCAGAAGGAGGTGGTTGTTGGACTGCAGACTGATGCACCCCTCAAGCGCGCGATCAAACCACTGGGAGGAATCAACATGGTGAAGGCAGCACTGCAGGTAGGCAGCCTGTGGGCAGCCCACAACAGCAGCAGCTGGTCTGCTCATCTAGCTCGTAGCTTATGCCAGGGGCGACAATTGATTGACTCTATTAACAATTGCTTCTAAGACCATGCTAATATAAGCAGTGCAAGGAGCAATGCAGCACAGCAGCTGTACGGTTTCTCTTTGTGTCTCCTGGCTTGTGTCTCCTGGCTTCTGTCTGATGATAATCTGAGCACCTGAGAGTCCCCGATCCTTCGCTGCTACTCGTGCTGTGCACTTTTTCCAGGCGTATGGTTATGAGCTGCCCAAGGATATTGAGTACCTGTACACCAAAGTGCGCAAGACCCACAACAGTGGTGTGTTCGATGCTTACACTGATGAGATGAAACGCGCCCGCAAGTCAGGCATCCTGACTGGCCTACCTGATGGATACGGGCGTGGGCGCATCATTGGTGACTACCGCCGTGTGGCGCTGTATGGTGTTGACCGGCTGATTGAGGCAAAGAAGGCAGACTTGAAAGTAAGCCCCAGGGGCAGAAATCAGCATCTGGCTCTGCTGTCAGCCAGCGGTGGTTTTTCTATGCTGTCGCTTGTGTTGATATGCTACACATTAATCATCATCATTTGCTCATTCATTGTTGTGATTCTGCAGC
Source organism: Coelastrella sp. MACC-549 (assembly GCA_018290735.1). Taxonomy (NCBI): domain Eukaryota; kingdom Viridiplantae; phylum Chlorophyta; class Chlorophyceae; order Sphaeropleales; family Scenedesmaceae; genus Coelastrella; species Coelastrella sp. MACC-549. The sequence goes on from JABEVS010000370.1 coordinate 53,990, forward strand.
ACAACCTGCTGGGCGTTATGGACGATGAGAAGATTCGCCTGCGTGAAGAGGTGCAGGAGCAGATCAGGGCACTCAATGAGCTCAAGGAGATGGCAGCCAGCTATGGTGACGATGTCAGCAAGCCGGCACAGAACAGCCGCGAGGCAGTGCAGGTAGGCGCCATGTATGCCGCAAGCAGCAGTGCCTATGTCAGCGTGGTCGGGTGATAATGAGTTTGCATGGCTCATGACACACCTGGTCATGGTGTATTACTGGTGCGTCATTATGATGTAGTTGGCATCAATAGTTGGCATCAATAGTTGGCATCTATTGTACCTGTGTTTGCAGTGGGTGTACTATGCCTACCTGGCAGCAGTGAAGGAGCAGGATGGTGCCGCCATGAGCATGGGCCGCATTGATGCCTTCCTGGACACATACTTTGAGAAGGACCTGAAGTCTGGCCGCATTACTGAGCCAGAGGTGCAGGAGCTGATTGACCAGTTTGTCATGAAGATGCGCATCGTCAGGTGCGTCTGCTTGGGCTGTGTGTTTCTCTGTCTTTTGAAAGCATTTTGGTGTCTATTGCAAAGGATGCTGTCTGCCAGGATGCTGCTTCCTTGTCCATCAGGTGCTCTGGCCCTGTGCATGTTCAATCGAACTCAGATTGGTGTCTGGTTATTATCTATGCTTCCTGATAAACAGGCAGCTGCGCACCCCGGAGTACAATGAGCTGTTTGCTGGTGACCCCACCTGGGTGACCTGCGTGCTGGGTGGTACTGATGAGGCAGGGCGCTCCATGGTCACCAAGACTGCCTTCCGCATGCTCAACACCCTCTACAACCTGGGCCCGGCTCCTGAGCCCAACCTGACAGTGCTGTGGAACGAGAACCTGCCAGCCAACTTCAAGCGCTTCTGCGCCAAGGCCTCCATGGACACCTCATCAATCCAGTACGAGAGTGACAAGATGATGAGTGGATTGTTTGGCAGTGACTACGGCATTGCTTGCTGTGTCAGTGCCATGCGCATTGGCAAGGACATGCAGTTCTTCGGTGAGTGTTAGGTGGTGCAGCGGCCTGTCCAGCAGGCAGTCGTGTCGGGGTTGCTGGGGACTGGCAGCCTGCAGCACCTGTTCTGCTGTGAACGTGAATGAAACTTACATGGTTATAGAGTACTACTCCTGTAGGCTTGCTGCAGCGTGCATAGCAATTCATTTCCCAGTACGCTTGCAGCTGACACCGTTGCATTATTGGCGATATTCCGCAGGTGCACGCACCAACCTGCCCAAGTTGATGCTGTACATCATGAATGGTGGGCGTGATGAGATCACCGGGGACCAGGTTGGCCCCAAGTTCCCACCGCTGTCCACTGGTGATGGACCTCTGAGTTATGATGAGATGCAGGGCCGCCTGGATGAGGGCATGGCCTGGCTGGCGAATCTCTACTGCAATACCATGAATGTCATTCACTTCATGTAAGTGACCTGCAGGTGCACTGCATCTCCTTGAGCGCCCTTCCTGCATCCTCTGTTCAACAGCTATCCTGTGTCTTGGTTTCTATGCTCACAACTCTGCACACGTTCATTGGCAGGAGTGCTAGCAGTGTGAACAGGTGTCCTGGCCGGGGCTTATGGGGCCAAGCTCTGAAGACAATGCACTGGCATCTTCTGCTGACCACAGGCATGACAAGTATGACTATGAGCGCATCCAGATGGCTCTGCATGACACGTATGTGCGCCGCCTGCTGGCCTTTGGCATCAGCGGTCTGAGTGTGATTGCTGACAGCCTGAGTGCCATCAAGTATGCCAAGGTCGTGCCAATCAAGGATGAGCGTGGTATCATCACAGACTTCCAGGTCAGTGCCGCCACAGTTCTGTCTCGACACACAGCATATGGAATGCTGCTACTAGCACCTGAGTCACAATCGAGCCAAGCCCTGGCGCTATGCTGCTGGCTGTCACCCATTATCTGATCAGAGCAGGCGTGGCAGCTGTTTGCAGTACAGTGCTAATGGCAAGGGTCCATGTTCTCTCTGAATATGTGTTTCGCATATGTTACTGAACCTGTCCCTACTGTGTGTCTATTGCAGATTGAGGGTAATTTCCCCAAGTATGGCAACGATGATGATGCTGTAGATGAGATTGCATCCTGGGTTGTGGAGCGTTTCTCATCACACCTGAATAAGCAGTCCACCTACCGCAACAGCATCCCGACACTGTCTGTTCTGACCATCACATCCAATGTGGTGTACGGCAAGAAGACAGGCAGCACCCCTGACGGCCGTAAGAAGGGCCAGCCCTTCGCACCAGGAGCCAACCCCCTGCATGGCCGTGATGCTCACGGCGCTCTGGCCAGCCTTAACAGTGTGGCCAAGATCCCCTACCACCGCTGCCTGGATGGAGTGTCCAACACATTCAGCCTGGTGCCATCGGTGAGGCGCGAACATGAACGCAGTGTCTGCACAGCTTGACGAGTCACTCAGGGCCTGCTCCTGCAGCAGGCCCCAATGCCAGGCTGGCATGTGCGCTCAGGCTGTGTGCAACATGACATCTTCTGCACCGCACAGCTGCTATAGGATGCATTTAATTGTGGCCCCAAGCTGCCACCAAGGCTCTATTTGCTGGATGCCGCAGAACTCCTCACCCCCAACAGTCTGACATCGTGCATGTTGCTCACACTGGTAGGCTTCTTTACATCAACTTGTTACTGTTCTCATGCCGATTGTTTGCCTCTATCATGTAGGTGCTGGGCAAAGGCAGTGAGGATGATCGTGCTAACAACCTGACGGCTGTGCTGGATGGCTACTTTGCCAAGGGTGGCCACCATATCAATGTCAATGTGCTCAACAGAGAGATGCTGATGGATGCTGTAGAGCACCCTGAGAAATATCCCAACCTCACCATCCGCGTCAGTGGCTATGCTGTGCACTTCAGCAAGCTGACTCGTGACCAACAAATGGAGGTGATAGCCCGTACATTCCACAACACCATGTAGTATTTGTATCACCTGAGGACGACTTGTGCAGCACATGCAACTTCCTGTGAGATTCGTCGGCATCTGTAGCCCAACTTATGCACCGGGTGACAGCCTGCATGAACTGGTTCATGCATAGCCTAAGTTCTGCACCGGGTGACAGCCTGCATGAACTGGAGGATCAGGTGGACAAATGTGGAGGGGCAAAGGAGGTGCACCTATGCTACAGCTCTAAGTCTTGCTGTGCAGCGCAAGAATATATCTTGTCCAGCCAATGAAACACCTCATGGTTTGAGTGTACCTTGTAGTGGGATGTCAAAATAGATACTTGTGAAGCTGTGCCTCTCGACTGCCTTCTGTGGTGAAAGTGAACAGCAAAGAGGGGCTCAACCCCTGATAATCACTTGCAAAAGTGAGCGCTACGGCTTACATCGGTTCAAGGCAGGGTTACCCTTGAAATCAGGTTTATGCGATCTATCTACTGCACTCTTCACTAGCAGCAGCCCTGAAGTGCAGGCTCTCGGCAGACAGCAACAGATTTACCTATTTGAATACAGGATTCTACCACTCATCTTGGAATACAGATGATCAGGTCACAGCTGTGACATCAGCGATGCCAGAATGCCAGAGAGCTGTCACACATCATCAGCGTGTTGCATTCTGTGTGGAGCCTGTGCATATCACACTGTCTCTGTTGCATGGTGATTTTTTAGCTGTAGCTGGTCAACATATGCCATTGCACATCAACGCGATTCATGTTTCTTTTCCTTTCATATGGCCCATGCCAGACAGTGTTGCCTGTCAGCAGCTGGCTATTTAGGTGTGCATTGTTCATATTGTCAGAAGTCTGTCCCTTTGTTTCGCTGTCCAACAGTGGCAATGCGGCTGTGTGCGAGTGTCTACAATACAAAACAGCTGTCTCGTCTTCATTGTCAAGCAAGGATGCTGCAACAAGCTGCATGCCATGTGCAGGAGACAGTCATCATCAGGCACTGTTGAATCATGTGCAGCAGTACATTGTAGTTAGAGCATTTCAGACTCGTGCAATTGACTGAAATGCCATTGTGTTTATGTGGGCAAATGCCACGAAGGGTCGTCGCAGCGAAGGCGGTCACCCACTGAGAAGGATACTGGCCAAGCAAAGGCTGGCTGTAGGCTGTGTTCAGTCGAGTGCCAGGCTCAGCATGCCTGAGCAGTAGTATGAGCTGAGCACAGCAGCATTGTTTTGTGATGCTCTCAGAGGGTTCAAAATCCGCAAGAGTGACCATACATCTCGAGCAAACCATCACCAGTTTGGTCGGATCTCAGCACAGTTCAACATACACCGTGATGATTGTAGAACAGAGCACCTCGTTGTTCAATCCTCCTGTTCCTGTCAGACGGGGTTGGCTCACTCGACAGCACGCACCTCGAAATAATGAGCGGCACGGCTTGAAACTGTTATTGTATATGTAATATACCGCAACCACATATCCATCCATACAACCTATTTAACGATCAATAGTCGGCACCCCGGCACCACGTTCCTCAGCGTGCAAATACCGCAACCATCTGATCAATTGCCAATACATCAAGAAGTATTACTCTCACAACATGACGTAGAACTCTTAGCACCTAGCTCATCACTGCGGCAAGCTGCAGAAAGAGTGAAGTCATCATTCCCCCACAGGGTGGTGGAACATCATGAGCAGACAACCAAATCCAGCTGGGCTTGATAGAGATTCAGAAATAGATGTGGAGGTGCGTGGACAGGGGTGTAAAGCTTGTGGCAAAATACCATCTCGCTTGACAGCTGATTGCATACGCTGCCACATTCCTGCCTGCAGTGGGAGAGGTTTGCACAGAATGGCTGCCCGGATTGGTGGCTGATGGCCAAGTACACAAGTGGTTGGCTCTCAAAAAAGATCCCATATGTAACTCTCAAGGTGGGACCAGCTGCTGTGTTTCATATGCCTGTCTCCGTAAGCCATAGTGCTGTATCACAGTGCTGGACCGCATAGGGTATGCTGGTCAGCGTCCCAGGTCGTGTTCACGTGGTTGCTAGCTTTATCTTTTGCCACTTATGAACCAAAAACTTCATCAAGGGACTGCTCGCTATGCTTTCATGCTGCTGGTGGGTGTGAGCCAGCCAGCTTGAATCGATTTCAGAATAGCAATCAGTCTCAACACACTGCAAATCAACTTGCTGCATGTCTCTTTTCCTTTCACAGCAAGCGCGCCAACTCTCTTTCTACTGTTGCTCCACCTACAACCCCTGACAGGACCGTCTGGCTGGCAGTTACTGGAGAAGTCAGTCGTCGCCCGAAGCTGCACTGCAGCAGGCTGTAGACGCAGCTGGTGCAGTACAACCTGCAGCTGCAGCCCAAGCACCAGCCAGGCCAAAGAGCCTTGACGCACCGCTGACACCTCCACCATCAAAACAAACAATAGCACATGATGTGCCACTTACAGCAGATGCTGCACCACTGGCAGCACAGACACCAGCGGCACAGTCAACAACACCAGTAGGCCAGGTCCAGCAACCTGCAGCTGGTGGTATCCCACTTCCTGTTGCCCCACCTGGTCACATACCTGGTTGTGCCCCACTCAAGGGCCTGTTTGGCTGCCAATGCACCGCGGTTGGGCAGGTCGACAAGAGCCTGGACCAGACAGCATCATGAGCAGATGCAAGGGTGAATAGGGCATGCTGATGACGGGGCATGGATTTATGCCTCTGGTAGAATCGCACAAGCTGCTGGGCTGCAACCAGGTAGTAGTACAGCTTGCAACGTGAACACAATGTGGTGGAATGGACAGCATAAATCTGCCATCTTGTACTATACACATCAGCACAAGAACTGGATAGGATCATGGGGTACAGACTACCAGTAGGCAGACAAGCAGCGTTCAGTGCTACTCTCCACAGTATGGCTAGATGACCAGCCAAAGGGCAAGAGGATTGATTTGCTTAACTTTATGGCGTTGACCCCAGTTCCTATTAGCACAATCAGTGTTGCAGCTTTTTGAGGGCGTGGGGGGGGGGGGAGAGATGCACCACAGCAGTACCAGCATGCTGGTAAGTGCAATGTTTGGAGCGGGTCAAGTGACTGACATTGAGCTGATGGCATGTGCTGTGGAGTCGTTGCAGTCGTTGCTGCTGTGACCAGGTGCAAGTGCTCTTCTGCCTTGTTGCCAGCAGCTGCTGTGATGCTGAGTGGGACTGATGCACTACTTTGGAAATTGTTTTTCGAACAAACAAGTGCTTCGTCATTCACTGGCATTGCCTGGCCTGCTTTCTTGTATAGTATCTGGGTGATGCCCATCAAAGGACACCAAGTTCATGTCCAGGACATGTATGTCAAGATTTTGGGGGTTGGCAAACCCAGTGACAACTGGCAGCAGTAGCCACATAACCCGTCCTCCTGGATCACAAGTGTTATTGTCACAGCCTTTGGCAGCCGGTATCTGGAGTGCACATCGTATTGTACCTGTAGTGGAGTGAACAGAGAGGTTGAGCTCAGAGTATGGCTGATCAGGAGTTGGCTGTTTAACGCTGGGCCCGGGCTTGACAGCAGCTGCCATAGTATGTGCAGTCGACCAGTTGTGAACTATACAGCACATAATTCTTGACATCGCTCCATGGTCTGCAAGCGTCTGTTGCACCCCTGAGCCTACTGATAATTGTTTGGGGCAACAGCCAGCAGTTTGGGTTGGCAAGTAATCGTCCGCCACGAATCGTCATAAGTCCGCAGTTTACATTACAGTATGCTATGCTCGCAAGTTGCGAGGAGACGGACCCTGAAAGGGACCTTGGGTGCTTGGTACCAGCAGGCTAAGCGGATTGATTGTGATTCTGTCTATACGTTAGTGTTGATCTACGCTGTATGATGAGACATTGTCGCCAGGTATCATCAAATGCAGTCGCTTGGTGTCGGACAGGACCAGCAGTGCAAGCTTGTTCGGCAGTAGAAATTGCTTTTACCTAACACATTTACTCATCATCTGAAATACTGTGCGTCTACCTCCCGGCGCTGAGCTTGTGCAGTAGCCAATTCAGTGGGCCACAGCAGCTTGACACAACAATTTTTGGTGATAATATTGTGAAGGAGGGCTACTTAACGCTTGCAATGAGCCACCCCGCGGGTGGTGGGTCGACTACTGCAAGCTAGGTAAAGGTAAGGTGCTTGGAATCGGAGCATTACACATAGTTCAATGATGCAGCAAGTTTGAATGATAAAGGCACTATGAAGGATCCTCCATGCAAGAGTGTGTCATCGGCTTCTGCTGCCGACCAGTGTGAGTCCTTACAAACTGGGCCCAGGCAAGAGCAGCAGCAAAGCAGAGATGCTGTATTGCTAATCAGCAGTGTGCTGCAACAATGTGTACCAACCTGTCCCAGGCAGCAGCATTGCCGGGACTGAGTCCTTATTGCCTTAGTTGGTGTTTGTAAACTGCTGCACATCCCTTCCTGTGTAGGGCATGTCGGACGTCCACCTTATCGCGCACCAACAACAGCAGCACAGCGACCAGAGTTCAGACAATGCTGCATTGACGCCAGGCGCAGCGCCTGCGAAGGCTCCACCAGCTACAGTGTTGACAGCAGTGACGGCGGTGCCGAGGACTGCGGGAGCTGCTCCTCAGCCATCACCTGCAGGCAGCAATAACAGCTTGCAATCTGGCCGCCGGGCACGCAGCGTCACTCAGCTGGTACAACTGCCGCAGCAAGAAGCCAGATCAGTGGCAGCAGCAAATGGTAACACTACGCTGCAGGAAACACTACCAAGTTCACCTTGTGGTCTGTCTACGCCCCCAACTCGGCAGACTGCAGCCGGAGCTACAGCCTCAGCAGCGACCAGCAGTGGCCTCAAGCGCCATCGGATACACATCACCCGGTCTGACGAAGAACAGTGGCAGGACATGCTGGCCTTCCTTAAAAAGAGTTGGCCAGGTGCAAGATCAACCCAGCTGGACATGATCAAGGTGTGCAAAGCATGCCTCAGAAAGTCGGGCGTGCACCAAGGTGAGCCTGCGGGCTGCCTACCTGGCAGTCCTGCAGCCAACCAGCCACAGCCACCAGTAGCCGCCAGGGGTTCTGCACATTCAAGCTTACTTGCCAAGTGCTGCGCAGAAAGAGTTCTAAGCTTGAAACCCATATGAGTGCTCTGGCGGGCAAAGGCTTATAAACTTACTATGCACTGCTAACCACCTTAGTGCGGCGGCTGCGATGTGCTGCACATGGTACTTCATATGAGCTCAGACAGCGACATTCTCAATCACAGTAGTGCATCTGTGAGTGGCTGAATTGTGCAGTCTCAGTTTCTGCTGCTGAGCAAGTGCCAGCGCTTTTATGCTGCAACGACCCCAGGATGTTGCTCTATGTGAGTAGGGATGCTTAATGTGATGTTTGTCTGTCTACTGTCTTTGTTCCCATCACAACATGCCCTGAGTGTTGCCACCAATACCCTAAAGGCACTATCCTGTCTGTCTGTCTGTCTGTCTGTCTGTCTGTCTGTCTGTCTGTCTGTCTGTCTGTCTGTCTGGTTATTTTCAGGGCGTTGTGAGTGGAGCTTCCAGCTGGATGACAGTGATGAGTGGATTCGCAGCGTTACAGAACTCAAGAGACAGATTTGCGAGCGCAGCGGCAGCAGCGGCACACACGGAGAGGCATTTGCAGCTGCGGCAACAGCAGGCCCCAGCAGCGCGCAGCAGCCCAGCAGTCGACCTCACACGCAGGTGACACAGGAGCCGCATCAGGTACACAAACACACAGCAGCAGCAACAGTATCACACACGGTTGCTTGCTGTAGCAGTGATGCCAGTGACGAGTATGGTCCCTTGGATCCTGATGAGGCTGCTGCTGCCAGTGCTGCTGTTCGGGCCTCCCGTGCTTGGCCAGTTGTTGGTGAGTTGTCCTGGCTGGTTCCAGCTGGTCATCAGGGACCACGAGCAGCACTCATACCACTGGACATGCAGTACATGCAGCAAAGGCAGCAGGCAACACAGCAAGTAGCATCTCACCGGCAGCAGCAGCAGCAGCAGCTTGTTGGTGCTTTGCAGTCTCAGCCAGATGTTGCTGGTGCCATCAACCTACTTGAAGCCACCTTCACAGCACCACCACCAGCAGCAGCAGCAGCAGCAGCAGCAGCAGCGGCGACGACTCCTCAGCCAAGTGGTATATCTGGTCGGTTGAGCATGGAGGAAGATGACGTGACAAGTAAGGAAGCAGCAGCAACAGCAGCAAAGGCAGCAGAGCCTAGTGGGGTTGAGACTGCAGTGACATCACCGTCACCAGAGCAGTCAGCAACAGCAGCAAGGGTGGTGCTGGCATCTGAGAGTGTACATCAGACAGCAGCAGCAGCAGTGCTACCAGCTGCAGAGGCAACAGCAGCGCGGGTGGAGCTGTCAGTCATGCGCCTGCCTGCAGAGCTTTCAGCAGCAAGTGACAGCAGCAAGGGGCCCAGTCAACATCATTTGCGACAGTTGGCAAACGCTGTGGGCACTGCTAATGCAGAACAAAGCAAGCAACTGCTACAGCAGCAGCAGCAGAACAAGAGGAAGAGGTCTGTTGCTGTCAACCCAACCGGGGTGACACCAAACCTCAAGGACCCCACAAACGGACAAGTGTGTCAGCAGCCTGTGAGTGGAGGCAAGCAGCAGCAGCAAGTGCCGCCAGAGAAACGGCAACGCCAGCAGCAAGCCCCAAGTGAGCCGACCATGAGTCCCCCTCAGCAGCTGGAGGTGAAGGATGCAGGACACTGCCATCAGGACAGTGCAGTGCTGGTCAACACGCAGCAACAGCCAGCAGCAGCAACAGTGGCAGCTACCTCTCAGCAGCGACACGTGACATCTCATGAGCGACAGCGACTGCAAGAACAGCAACAGCAACAGCAGCCACCAGCAGCAGTGGCTGGTCAGCCGCGGCCTCTGACGTTTGATGAGCGACAGCGTCTGAGAGACCAGCAGCAGCAGCAGCACATGGCCAACAGCATAGAGCAGCAGAGCAGCCCCCAAAAGCAACAGGATGCAAGACCCGTAGCAACATATGAAGAGCGTCAGCGTTTACGTGGGGCAGGGCAGGACAGGCAGCAGCAGCAGCAGCAGGCACCAGAGGCAAGTAGGAACAGCGGCAGGGGTGGAGCTCCCAGAGCAGGGCTGATCAGGAAGCACCTGCCACCAGCAGCCGACAGCAGAGGGGACAGTGGCCAGGGAACAGACAGAGGCAACAGGGACAGGAGCAGCAGTGAGAGACCAGGGAGAACCCTCAAGCAGCGCCACCAGCACCAGCAACAGCAAGGTGAACAGGGGCAGGCAGCACCTGCAGCAGAGCCAGGGGCAGCAGACATGAAAGCAGCATCATCTCTGGCCGGTGTTGATACCTCTGTGCTCCTGCCTCTTGCTGAGCAGGAGGTTGTATTCCTGCGGGCTGAGCACCAGCGGCTGCTTAAAGGTGAGAGAGCTTCACAGCAACAGTGTGCTGGGTTGCAGCAACAGCTGGAGGAGGCACAGCAGCAGCTGATTCAGCAGGAGCAGCAGCTGCAGCTGAGGGAGCATGAGAATGAGGTGTTGAGGGGTCAGCTGGCTGAGGTGCAGCACCTGCAGGCACTGCTGGCACTGCTGGCACAGCCAGAACTGCTGCAGCACTGCCCAACAGGACTCATGGAGCAACAGCGGCAGCAGCAGCAGCAGCAGAGTTGGAGGTTGAGTCTGTGACATGAAAGGTGTGTGCTGCAGGTGCTGTTGGGAGGGGTTATACATATGTTGCAGGTTGTGTCTGTAGCGCAGCTTAGATAGTCAGTCTTGGGAACAGTGACTAGGAATCAATATAATGGGGTTGTGGGATCGGCCGGCCCAAGGAGTTTTAAAATTTTAAAACTCCTGGCGCGTGCTGGGGCTGCGAGGCCCAGCAGCGAGGCGGTGTGCGTGGAGCTGATGGTGTGGGGGGTAAGCGGGGCCGGCTGGCCCCGGCTGTTGGGCTGCGGTCGGGGAGCTGGGGCCGGGACTGCCGGTGAACTCGGCAGATTTAAAATTTTAAAACTGGCAGCGCTGCCTGCGAGGGCGCGGGCCCGCGGCGAAGGTGGATTTCAGTCGAGGTCTGCAGGAGGGATGGATCGGCGAGCAGCGGGCTCGGCATGCCAGCGAGCTGTGCAGCTGCACCGCAGGGCTGGCTGGCTGGCACTGCCGAGCAGGTCCGTGCTGCGCATGGCGCGTGCGCAGCAGCAATATTCGCTGCCTGGGTATTATTGCAATTTACAAAGGTCAACGTTGCCGTTTGTCGCAGCACCTGCATGTACTGCCACCGCAGTGCCAGCTGGCCAG